>QZGG01001126.1:0-73186 GCA_006409495.1 Sedum album
ACACCTAGCTAGCTCATATATGATATGCACTCCTCCATGGATTAGTTAGCTAGCTGCAAAGATCGATGGTGAACTGTATCTTTCCAGTATATACACATTGGATGTGTCTTGTGGTTGTTGGGGGAGAAGTAGCAATCTTTAGCCATCTTGGCCACATGAGCTCCCCTTGGTTGGCCCAAGCACCCCACCCTATGGATAACCATCATAAATACTTATTGAAGCTAGAGAATCATTCAACATTGTCATCATGTAAATCAGTAAATGACGCACAAGGAGTTCATGCTTCATTTATATACCTAAAAAGTCATAGTAAAACGCTAGGCCTGGGGAAATTAAGTGATGAAGAATATTGGATGCATGCAGCAATGTGATCACAAAAGGCCGGATTTTAATATGCACTGCATGTGTTAATAATACCTTTTTATTGCGTAGGTGTGTATGGACAGAAGAAAAAGGTGAAGTGGCGTGCAGCACAGCACACCCAGCTGGTCCAAGGAAAGCTACTGCTGAAGCTGCTGCAATTCTTAATATATACTGGAACATGTTAGCAATTTTTGTAAAAGGTAGTTCAAGTTTTTAAGAGAACTGAGATTTATTTTGTGGATTCATCTATTTTGGTAGATTTATGGAAATCATTTCATATTCGTTGTTTGTACTTATCAACGCACCAGATAGTTTTTGTAAGTTTGAATATTGTTATTTAGTTTTGTCAAGTTTGACTTTTGAGTTTCAAAAATGTCATCTTTTTAAGATCTCGCAGTTTTTAAATCGTGGGATCCCCATAAAAAATTATGTGTCATTTGGATCCTATGTGACGTGATACGTCTGCGTCAAAACGACGTGTTTTAAACTTTTTAAGGATCTCGCGGTTTCAAACAGCGGGATCATCTAGAAATATAGATCCCGTGGTTTGAAATAGCGGAATCATATGTCGCAGAATAAGGATTGGAACTTGTTTGTTATTTCTATTTACGTTTATTTAATTTACACATGTTTTGCTATTGAATAAAATAAGACACAGTATTAATCAAAAGTTTTCCATACTGTGAAAGTCATTATAAATTACAATTGTAGCTACAAATGCTTAATATAATAAACATTCAAGTAGATGTGGGTGATGGACATCTCCTTTCTTTGTGGTTGTCAGCTCTACCTGAAGCCTCACTAGTCTGATAGTGTTCATCGTTGCCAATATTCCACTGTGTCTGTTTGAAATGACACACAATCCATCTCTCCAGGTGACTCCCTTCCGAATACACCTCATGAATCATTTCCAACTAGATGTATTTTCAATCTCAACCAATATAAATGCTAGTGGGGGCAGCTGATTATCTGCATCTAAAGCAGTGGCAACAAGCAGTCTTTCGTTGTATTTCCCATGTGTGCCATCAATACTGATAATCGTCCGACAGTGCTCAAACGCCCTAATTGAAGGACCAAATGCCCAAAACAAATGATTCACCTGCGTGCAAGTGCCACTCAACTACTGCCACTCAACTACTGTGTGTCTCATTTTACATGTCTCTGCATTTCTATCTTGTATACTATGAAACAACTGAAGAAGCTTAAAGACACCGCATATGATATATTGGATATCACTTCTAACTGTTCCATCTCATCCCTATCATACTCATCTTCAATCATATTATCATCAAACGTTTCAAAATTGGACATATACACTATATTTGTAAATAAACCAACACAATTTCAATAAAATCACACAACACAACTATAACTACGGACTTGAATTCCGTAAAGCGTACAACCAAATCCAGTCATTATTTAAAATTTGAATTTCAAATTACAAATAAAAAACGACGTAGTTTGTTTCATTATGATTCAAAACGGCGTTGTTTTAATAAAGCTCATATTCTAAATTTCTGAATCTTTTATAAAACGATGTAGTTTTGATATTCATTAGTTCAAAACGGCGTCACTTTGTTTATAGTTGTAAAGTGTTGTAGGCAGCACATGATCCCATTCCTATAACTACATCATATTAACTCAAACCAACACAATATCAATACAATTAACAACAAACACGCAATTCAATACTATTAACCGATAATAGATGTTGTTTCATAATTGTGAAGTTGTATGTTACTTGGAGTTGTCGCGGAATTGGGAATGGAGAAGTGAGGACGAAAAAGAGAGAAAAAGAAGAAGAACCTTAATTATGCGACATATGATCAAACTGTTCAAGACGCGGGATCCATATTTCTAGATGATCCCACTGTTAAAAACCGCGGGATTCTTAAAAAATTTAAAACGCGCGTTTTGACGCAAATGTGTCACACCACCTAGAATCCAAATGTCATGTAAATTTTAATAAAGAGTCTGCGAATCTGGAAGATGACATTTTTAAAACTCACAACATACAAAAACTCAAAGTTGACAAAAAAATGACGTGAAAGCAATGGTTGATACACCCAGCTAAAATTACTTGCCCTGATCAGAGAACTTTCACCGAGAAATACACACAGCTGCCTTCATGAATAGTTTTGGACAGTAGGCCCCACTTCAGTCTTATTAATCTTAAATATCATTTCCGAATGCACACAGTGACACAGTAGGAAACAAGCAACTCATTTGTTAAGGATACATGTTCAAAAAGATTCTGCTAAGAGTACAAGCATTACAAAACATATAACATACTGAAGATTCATGCCAAATAAACTGGCGATAATTCTGATAGCACATCCTAAGTCCCAACAAAGGCTAAGGCCTGGGTAGATCTTCAAATTGCCAACTAATGAGTCTATGCCTGAAAATGCAAAGTTGGAACCAGAATAAGGACCTTGACAACAAAGGGAACAAAATATTGTGAGGTTTTGGAATTGCGTACCTTGCTAGCAATGTTGTTGGAGAGCCAGTCCAGTCCCTCATACAAGCCCTCTCCTGAAGTTGCACATGTACTCTGGATATACCTGAGATACCATGAAGATAATGAAAATACATATCTAATAGAGAATGTGCTTATCGATTCCTTACAGAATGAATCCAACTTACCAGTGACGCTGTCTAAGGGAATGAAGCCCAAGCTTGTCAGTGATTTCAGCGGCATTCATGGCATTTGGTAGATCTTGTTTGTTGGCAAACACAAGCAACACAGCATCCCTCAGTTCATCCTACACGTGGTTAAAAAATAAGTATAAAAAGGATAGTTAACTAAGACATTGTATAGATATGGAGGGTAAGTCGCCAACATCTATTAGTCTTTTTACATTTTTCCGGTAATCTACAAGCTTAAGCTTAAGATTTGAAATGAAGTTTACACACCTCGTTCAGCATCCTGTGCAGCTCATCCCTAGCCTCAACCACACGGTCCCTGTCATTGCTGTCAACCACAAAAATAAGCCCCTGGGTGTTCTGGAAGTAGTGTCTCCACAATGGTCGAATCTGAAAGGCAATAGAACGCAATAGTTGAGATTTACCAAGGCGCAAACCAAACAAAAACTTAGCATCGACTTTCATTTGTTCCTGCTAGATTGAATGTATTGACTAAGCACAATTCTAGAAAACGTCGCCCACTCATAATGATCAAATAATAATGGAACAACATTATGACTCGCGTTTGGTATGAGCATTCAATACTCAACAAAAATAAAAAATAAAATGTCTAACTCTCCATCTAACAATATATATGGCAAGTCTTAAATGGTATAAGTAACTTATTTTCTCTCGGCTAAATTTGTTTATGGTTCCCTTACCTCCATGGACCCATGACTTTACAGACCCACAAGGGGATCAGCAGAAATGAACTATTCTCTTAAGAATATACCACATACCTTGTCCTGACCCCCGACATCCCAAACTGTAAAGCTAATGTTCTTGTATTCAACAGTTTCAACATTAAATCCTGACAATAACAAGTTAGAAGTTAAAAAAGTAAAGCCAACAAATAATATCAAAGATAGAATCTATTTCCCTTTAAGAATTGTCACAAGTTAGAAACTCACCAATTGTGGGAATTGTTGTCACAATTTCACCTAATTTAAGCTTGTACAGAATTGTGGTTTTACCAGCAGCATCAAGACCAACCATGAGTATTCTCATCTCTTTCTTAGCAAACAGCCGGCTGAAAAGCTTGGCAAAACTCAACCCCATTTTGGCACCTGTTCAACACAATAACCGTCACGATTCAGATCATCAACAAATTCATTTTCTCCTCATCATCCAACAAAGTCGAGCAAAACTTTTTCCTATCCAACAAATTCCAACATTGAGAAGCAACTCACATTTGATTGTCATTCTAATGACACCATGCAACACTCATTTTCAAATCTCAGCATTACTTTTACGATCACATCGCCATATCGTAAATTACATATCAATGTCCACCTCATTCAGCAAGATGTACACAAATCCATTACAAAAAACTCCAATCCTACTCCATTACCCAAACACCAATGATGCACTACAAAACCCCCGCATCAGAACAAATTATCATACTAAAATCACAAAATCCACATTCTAGGGTTACGAAATCCAAAACATCAAAACCAATATCAAATCAAACGAGACTGACAATCAGAACAGTCGGAGATTGTTAGATTCATACCTGGAGGAAGGGAACGGATCTTGTGAGCGAGATCGGGGACGTCGGATCCTCTGCGTCTTCGACGTCAAATGCAAACCAGAATTTGATAGAGATTGAGATGCGATCGCTTCTTGGTTTATAAACCTCGAGTTTTTGACGGCGTTAACCTGCCGTCTGTAGATTTGTGTTTTCGTGAATAACGGAAGCTAAGTGATTGGTCGTTGAAATTGATACTAACGGAGTATTTTGCAAATAGACTATTTTTTGATGATTATTTCGCAAATAGATAATTATTGTTTTTTTTCTAGAGTTGTGTTCTAGATACACGTGAATTTTGTGAGACAAAAAGACATATTTGTGGCCGTTGCAAAAAAACACAGACAGTTGGTAATTGACCTTCTTACCAAAAGATGCATGTCCTTCTAAACCTTTCACTTTCTTCTATAACCCTTATAATATGTACGTATCAATTATTGTTCTTGAAAAATAAATAATTTTAGTTAGTACTTGTCTGAATAATAATTAGATTCTTCAATAAGTAGTTGTCTGAATAATTAGTGTACATTAATTTGTGTCTAGGCTATGAATATACACAGACTCTATACAACCCGGCCATATGATCCCTATGCATCTGGTGGTGTGCTAGCTAGGATCTCTAATGTTCCCGGCCCCCAGCCCCAGCTGCTAATAATCAAAATGCTATCCAACCAATGCCTGCATGTACATAAATCATATTGGCCTCGATTCAACTTTTTCAGGTTATTCATAAATCATTAGGCATAATTAGTTATGATCATACATAAAAGTCTTCGTTTGGTGAACTCGAGTTCTAAGCTTGGTCGTTGCGCTTTGCGGAAATGATTCCAAGCACAAGCATAGCTAGGCTGGGTTGCCCAAGTTTGTTCTTCGCTTTTTTTATTCTTTCACCCCTTCCTCTTGTTTTTTTGATTGAAAGGCCCATAGGCCAAAGGTATATTTAGAGGACTTAAAAGGCTAACATAAAGTTAGTCTGACTCAGTCTAGTCTAAAGATCTAAGAAAGAGAAAAATAATGACTAAATCGAGTACTTTGCCTCGGTACCCATAAAGAATAATGACAGAACTTTAGGGAGCACAATAAGGAAGAACCTACTATACTCATAGACTCCCAAGATTTCGGTAATAATAAACGGATAACGCTGAGCAGCTTTAAAAAGATAATCTCGGCAGAATGTGAACATAGGAGGCGGACATATAAGCTGATGCACACTGAACATAGACTGAGATGTAGGGCACGTGGCAGCAGATGAAGGCTAGACACGTGGCAGCAGACAAGCTTAGAAAAGCAGAGGCACGTGGCAGCAAGAGACGTGTCCAATTCACAAAGGCCATGAAGTGCGAATCAGATAAACGACGACAGCGCATCACAGCACGTGGACACGCTGCAAAAGGAGCACGCAGGCACACAGCAGCGTCACCTGTGGAACCGGACGACGCCGACGACAGCACCGTCGGCAGCCAACAAAACGGCAACGGCGCAGCAAAACCGCAGTCGACAGCACAAGCAGCAAACTCGCGCAACAACCAAGGCCCGGCGACACCGAGCAAGACAGACTGACACCCGGCAGCGGAGACAGCCAACAAACGCAGGACGTCACTGAACACAGAAACAGTGCGGCCAAAAACACAGCAACAGCCAATCCAGCAACCACCACTGAACGGATCCGAACCGACAAGGAAGACCACAAAAGCAGCTCAGATACGCCAGCAGAAACAGCCGGACAGCCTGTGCAGAAGAAGAACACTCCAGGAAGCACTAGACCAGAAGTCGGAAAAGGCACCGCCATGAGCAAACTGAACAGAACAACTGGAGGAACGTCGCATCCAGCTGACGAAGGTCGAGTAGATGCGCGCTCAGTAACAAACCAAAAGGAAACAGATCGTCGGGTACACGAGGGGCGGTGAAAGATCCGCTCCGTGAACCAGCCGCTGCGAAGACCCGACGGAGAAACGCCTCCCCACCATCCTGATCATCCAGCAAACCCACACCGGAAGGCTTCCATGTAACGTCCACCAGTCCGCGACATCCGTTCCACCAGCGAAACAGAGAGCGGCGGCGGACAAAGAAAAACCTTAGGAGAGTTTTCTGGAGAGAGAAGCAGTCATAGGTTTTCTTCACCCCTTCCTCTTGTTGAATCATTTAGAAAGGTCATATGGAAACTAAACCCTAAGTATTAGGAATCTAATATGATTTAAATTCGTATAATGAATACAACAAATAATGACAGAAGAAGAGTAGAATAGTTGATCAAAACACATTAGGGTTTTATGGAAGAAGGGAGGATGAAAGATACAAAATAATATTGATTAATTCATTACTTGATTAATTTCTCACACATGTCTCCTCTTTTAGACTATCACTCAAAACATCATTAAGCCTAAGTAACTAATATCAAAATCATAATGCCAATATATTTGAAAACATTAAAAAATGGGATGGATCCAATTTTGGAATAATATTATACAATTAAAGTTACATCATTTTATTATAAACTTAACTGAGACTATATTCTATGTCTTTTCATGTTTAATATACATCAGGTGTACACTTGAAATGAAACATTATTAGATGGCAAACCAAGGCTCAATTCTAATTTTTTGTTAGAACAAGAGGAAGTACAATTAAAACTAAAGATATTGAATTATTTTGATATAAGATATTGTGATGCAGCGTAGTTGGCAGGCGGATAAGAGGGATAAGTGTTAACAACTTGTTGATTCCGCAGAATGCAGAGAAGTTGATACACAAGATTCATTGATTTCAATAAAAATACTGAAAATTTGACAAAAGAAAACCCTAATTTTGTTTATTTAATATTAAAAAGTTGTCTTACAAAACAATAAAATTATTTTATATAGGACACAACAAGAATCTTAAATCGTAACTAAATTAAATTGCCCAAAACCCACTTAATTCGGCCACATCATATTAAATTTTGAATCAAGCTTTTTCATGAATTTGTTAACGAACAGTCACGTAATCGGTCTTTAAGTGACTTGCTAAGTCTACTTGTCAAATCAAACATAAGACTTTACTCTAGAAAAACTTACAAAATGAGTTCAGTGCAAATGCACAACTCTCTTCAAAATTCGTCTTTAATTGGAGTATGTGTGGCTCAACTATTGAACTATCAAGTTTGTACAATTTTTAAATTTTTATTCATTAGCACACACATGCTTCACTTATTGCAAAACTTCCCAATTTGTTTGACACTTCAGGAGTTGGCGAACATTATTAGGCGAGACATCAGGGGCTTTACCGTCAAGAACATGTTTGGCTACGATTACATTGACGGCTTCAGACGGATGAAAACCATCCCAAAAAACATATTTAGATCTATCTTTACATATGCGGGAGAGACGGTGACATGAGAATATCCCCCCATACTTTCCCAAAAACCGACAACATGCTGATTTTGCATTATCAAATCCTGTTGTAGAAAAAAGCAAGTCAAATATAAAATTTACCTAACTAAATACGTAATCTCACATTCATTGCAAGGAATGAGATTTCTACCATATGATTTGTGATTTTGAAGGATGCTTGAGAATATGTGGTATATATTAACATATATAAAAGCAGATCCTTTGAGTTCCCTCCTCAATTCAAATATAAGTTTTTCGAGCTGGCTGTTAAACATTTGAGCCAACATATTTGCACGTTCAAAACAACGATCTGGGCCTGTTGTAGGATTTGTATCTTTCATGGCTGGAGTGCATCCGATAGGTGGGATATTTGACACAATAAATTTCCTTGCGTCCATATCATATAATTTCTGTAGATAACAATTTTAGCATGTTTTCAAGACTCTAGAAAATATTTAGGGTAATTTTTTACCTTGAGTTGTATTCTGAGTCTTTCAATCAAGGTGTATACAAATTCATGAGGAGAGATACGACCTTGCTTACGTCTGGATATGATTGGAAGGAGATAGTTAAGGATAAAATCATTTGCTCCAATTGCCACCATAAATAAGGCATTTGTATTTAGCAGTTTTTGTGCAGCATATTTTCCAATCATTGATCTTATGGATTCACTCGTTTTTAAAAAGTAACTAAGTTGTGCATCCATGTTGATATTCTTGATCTGTTTCAATTATACAGAATAACTGACACATGTGTTAGAAGTACTAAATTACTCCATAAACAACAAATCTTTCATTAAAAAAGACTTTTCATTTTTAGGTGATATCTTACAGCTATTTTTCCAGTGCTATTGAGAATTCCAGCGCTACCTGATGCATAATTAACACCTTTTAACACAATAAACCCTTTTGTACTTGGAGCCATGTAAGGCGGGATGAAGCCATTAACACCGATCAGTTGACCTGGATTTATGCCAAATTTCACTCTAAAAATACGAAATATTTGAAAGTTAAGACTTAAATGAAAGAGTGATTACCAAAAATGTCAACCACGGTTCTACCATTTGTGAATCTTCCTGTTGGCCCACCAAAATCAATCCCATTAGGTTTAAAATTGGCTTTCCCTAATGTTTTAATATAATTATTATTCCCAGGATCAAGCAAAGAATCTCCAAATACGAAAATAGCAGGAACTGCATTTGTCAAACGTAAATCTGAAATTTTTAATAATGTTAAAACTATAATGAATTGCGGAAGATTGCACATTTTGGTGAATATGAAGTCATAAAAAGAAAGTTCGAGACTAATAGAAGCGTAACTCAACATAATAGTTTTCTTAAATGCATTAACCATTACATTGTAAATGTGGCTAATGAGTAAAATGTTACAAACATTTAGAAAATCCATACTTGTATATTATCATCTCTTATTGTTGAATGAATGTCTTCAACACGCACATTTTAAACAATTTACAATATAATAATTTTAAATTTATCTTGCATGTTTTTTAGAGATGCTTTAACCACTCAATTAAGCACATTCTACACATGTTTAATTGCTTTTCATTAATTACGACAAGAATATGATAGTTGTCAGGAACCTATTAACCTGACTTGGCTAATTCAACGCGCTCATCTTGTCTCTATGCCTCTAACCTCGAGTGTCACTCTCCCCTACACCCTAAACTCTTCTCCTCACTTGGGTAAAGGTTACTGGGTTGCTGGATTTGGTGTACTACTCTGAAAGTTGGACAGAATTGCCTACGGTTTACTCGGTATCCTGCTGAATGTTGCGGAAGCGTGTCTGAATGTTGTCCTTAATGGATTGATGAACTCCTCTCCTCATGGGACTGATGAGCAGCATAACCCAAGGTCTTCATACCTGCTGCCCAGAATTCAGATTACTACTCATCCTTACACATATTTGCAATGGCAGATCCTTTGAACTTTGTTGAGGTCCCATGAGCTCTTGTGAGCTTCCCTGAGCTTGGATGATCCTCCCTGAGTGTGCCTAGATGCTGGGCATCCTTCAAAGCACTGGTCATGATCTGATCTAATCCAAAAGAACCCCCATATGCTTTGTCATTGCTGCTGAATTCTAGAACTTGTGCAACGTTGCTTGCTCGGTCTTTCACCAAAGTCCTCGCTGCTGACTTGGTGCCTTCAAAGTGAGCCTCATCCCTTACTAACTTAGGCCGGTCAGTTTGGTCGGGTGAAGGATTTCCTATGGACAAATCCGAGAACACAACAGGTCCCGTCCGCCAAAGATCGATCTTGTCCTCAAGATTGAAATCGGAAAATCTGCACTTCACACTGCACCTTCCTTTGCTGAATACTGACCGCTCTTTACTATCAACTCTGAGTCTGCTACTGCTCTTTGGTGTTCACTACTGCTGCTACGGTACTTCGCTTTCCTCCCTTGAGAAATGCCATTAAAGGATGCTTCGGTCTTGGAGTGTATGTGATCACCAAACAATCTGATCTTCCTCCCATTATCCATGAACTTCATTACCTTGGTCTTAAAATCCACCTTGATCTCTCCAAGATTATGTAGTCACTCCATCCCCAAGATTACATCAACTTCTCCCAATGGCATTGGTAGAAAATCGGTCTTTACACCATAATTTGAAAGTTTCAGCTCAACATATGGACAGATCCCTTGGCTTTCATGTGTGCTGCCTGTGGCTAAGTTAACCTTAAACACCTTACTGTCCAACACATTCAATCCATATCCCTGGACCATATCATGAGAAACAAAATTATGAGATGCACCACTATCAATTAAAACTTTTACCTCTCGGTTTGCAATGCTGCCCGTGAACTTCAAGGACTGAGTTTCATCCAATTCTGCATTGCTGAGTGTTGCTTCCTTCTTGTCAGAATGTTCAGCATCTTGTGTTGTCATTTTCATAACTCATAAGGCCCTATTAGCGCAGCGGTGACCAGGTTTCTATGGTTTTCCCCAACGCCGAGAATTATCGTCCTTTTCGTCCAATCCGTCGGGCAGATTCTTATGTTGTTCTTGCTTCTCAGTGACCCTCACTTCTTGCGTTCCTCGCTGATAGTTGTGTGCTAAATGATCTGAGTTTGTCACTTCTTCTCTGAATGTTTGAACATACCTTGAAATTTGACTTGCTCGGTTGTGGGACTTGCTGAATTCTTTCTATTCAATCAATTCTGCTAAGTACATGGCATGATCTAAATCAACAGGCTGCTAAACTCTCACTGCAGCACGTGTATCAGGCTTTAAACCCCTCAGAAAATTAGCCATAATAGCCTTAGCAGGTAGGTCATCCATTGCCCCGACAAGCTCCTCAAATTTCTCTCGTTATTCCATCACTGTTTTGGTCTGAACTAGTGCAAAGAGCTTCTCCTGAATCTCCATTCTGTCCGTACCTTGGAACCTTCGAATGACAGTCCTCTTAAGTTGATCCGAAGTATGAACTTGCTGCATCTTTGTGTAGTGCGTGTACCAAGTAAAAGTCTTATCTTCTAAACACATCGTTGCTGCAAAAAAGGCCTCTTGCACGCTTAATCTATTAACACTAAAGTAATTTTCTACCCTATATATCCACTGATTCACATTACCCCCACTGAACAGAGGCATTTCCAACTTACGAACCCCTGAGTCACCCCTTCCTTGGGCCCCAAATACTCTCTCGTTCCTCCTGCTCCCACATACATCGGGTCTGCCATTGGTCTACCGTTCCCAGGTCTGAATATTTGTTCCCCCTAGCGAGTGCTCCCTCGATTGTGCACACCATTTAGTGCTAGACCAATCCGTCCATACTTCCCAGTAGTATTAACAAAAGGACGGTTATATAAAGGAGATACCTGACCATACGCTGCATTCTCGCTGATCTGCACCTCCCCAATCTCTTGTCTATTTTAAATTCTGTTTGGCAAACTTGTCTCGCCGATTACTGCCTTCCCACGGTCTGCTGCGCGTGAAAGGTTGCCTTGAAGACCCTTTCCAAGGACTTGTTGATTGCCCACTTGGACAGCGTTAGAAAAAGGACTTCCTGGCATCCTCTCCAACAAAATCTGCACAATCTCATTCATAATCTTGAGATGTCCATCTATCTTGGACTATAGAGCAACGAGTCTTTCATCTCTAGCCTTCTTTAAGGCATCCATATCAGCCCTAAGGCTATTCACATCACTGTTGATGTTTTCTTCAACGGCCTCCATAGGATTGAACTTGCTATGCATACCAATTGTTAAGAACATGTTAACCTGACTTGGGTAATTCAACGCGCTCACCTTGTCGCTATGCCTCTAACCTCGATTGTCACTCTCCTCTACACCCTAAAACTTTCTCCTCACTTGGGTAAAGGTTACTAGGTTGCTGGGTTTGGTGTACTACTTTGAAAGTTGGATAGAATTGCCTACGGTTACTCGGTATCCTGCTGAATGTTGCGGAAGCGTGACTGAATGGTGTCCTAAATGGACTGATGAACTCTAAATATCCTCCCAGTGATCTCCTCAGATATGGGTAGGAATTGGGTTGAACAACTTTGCTCGTTTGCTGGTGAAAGTTAATACAAAAACAGGCTGATTTGATGAAACCGAGTGATAAACAAACTGTAGAATGTTTCTTAACAATTCCTGCAGAATTCTCTACTTTGGAAAACATAAAGATTACATGTGCAAGAATCCTAACCCTAATAGGCAACATGCTGCCATGTTTTCTCCGGAGATAAGGCTTATCTTCAAGCAATTATTACCCTGCATAACCGACACAAACTGCATGTATAACCTATGCTACCCAATATGAATATGCAGGACATTTAAATGACTCACAACATAATACAAATAAGCTAAAGTCCTGGACAGATTATTAACACAACATAATACTAATATCATAGGTTTGATGGTGAGCAGCATAACCCAAGGTCTTCATACCTGCTGCCCAAAATTCAGATTGCTACTCATCCTCGGACAGATTTGCAATGGCTGATCCTTTGAACTTTGTTGAAGTCCATGAGCTCTTGTGTGCTTCCCTGAGTGTGCCTAGATGCTGGGCATCCTTCAAAGCACTGGTCATGATCTGATCTAATCCAAAAGAACACCCAAATGCTTTGTCATTGCTGCTGAATTCCAGAACTTGTGCAACGTTGCTTGCTCGGTCTTTCACCAAAGTCCTCGCTGTTGACTTGCTGCCTTCGAAGTGAGCCTCATCCCTTGCTGACTTAGGCCGGTCAGGTTGGTTGGGTGAAGGATTTCCTAAGGACAAATTTGAGAACACAACAATAGTTTAGTGGTTAGCATGTTGAATTTAATGTTTGTGTTTGAGGGTGATGATGAAAAATTTGTTGTAAGATTATGAATTGTATTTTATTTCTCAATGTCAATTACAAATGAAGACACTTTTACTTATAGGATTGATCGAGGTGAGGAGTTACACAAGGAATAAATAAGCTAATAATGTAGCTTAATGTAGGTAAGTAGAAGGTCATCCAACTTAAATGAAATTATTATATTCCCCTTTGGATGACTTGCATAAACAGTTCTCCTAGTGTGCATTGTGGTATGTACTGCCTTGTTAAAACCTTTTCCTTCGAAAAACCTAATGAGAAAAAACAAAGGGAAAGAAAAAGAGTACAACCAAAATACTCCCCCCTCAATGCAAGATGTCTCTAAGTTTAAACATTCCAATGTCATGTATGAGCTCAGTAAAGACTTTAGGTGGTAATGCCTTAGTAAATAAGTCTGCCAAATTTTTGTTGGATTGTATTTGACAAACATTAATCTCCCTCTTAGCTTGAAGCTCGTGTGTCGAGAAGAACTTCGGAGATATGTGCTTCGTTCTATCATCTTTGATGTATCATTTCTTTATATGGGCTATACAAGCATCATTATCCTAGTATATCGTTGTTGGACTTTGCTTACCTGACAGTATTCCACAAGTGGTCTTAACATGATGAATAAATGATCAAAGCCAGACACATTCTCGTCCGACTTCATACAATGCCATCAACTCTGCGTGATTTGATGATGTAGCCACTAAACTCTGTTTAGAAGACCGTCATAAAATTATTGTGTCTCATATGTGAATAATATCTCATTTGAGTATTAGCCTTGTGTGGATCAGATAAATAATTCGCATCAGCATAACCAATTAATTCACTATTTTGTACATCATTTGTTCTTTTAAAAAATAAGTCCATATCACTTGTTCCACGTAAATAACTTAGAATATGTTTAACACCGTTCTAGTGTCTTCTTGTGTGCGATGAACTATATCGTGCAAGTAAATTAACTGCAAAAGAAATATATGGTTGGATATTATTAGCAAGGTACATTAAAGCACCAATTGCACTGAGATAAGATACTTCTGGCCAAAATTTCTTCAGTGTTAGAACGTGGACGAAAAGGGTCTTTTTCGATGTCAAGTGATTTTACTACCATTTCCGTATTTAATGGATGTGGCTTATCCATATTAAAACGCCTTAAAATCGTCTAAGTATTATTAGTTTGGTCAATAAAGATTCCAATCTCTATATGTTCAAACTGCAGGCCTAGACAGTATTCGGTAGACCCCAGATCTTTCATCTCAAATTCTCTTTTTAAGTAATCTGCTGTGAATTTGATATCTTCTGGAGTTCCAATAATATTTAAATCATCAACATAGACAACTATGATTACATAACCCAATTTATATATTCAAAATAGTAAATTTGGTATGGACAATTTGATATTGTCCCTCTCAACTGAGATTCTCTTCTTACACTCTCACATTTTGATCCAATCCAATTTACGGCTCGATTCAAAAATATGCATCTTATTCAAGTGAAGACCGATTTAATTGGGCCATTCAACACGCTTAGGACCCAACTGAAACACAAAAATGCTTCTCCATTTTTCTTACCCACCCACCACCAGGCCTCTTGAGTTGGTCGACCAAATCACAAATGCTTCTATCCATTTTTCTCACCCACTAAAATTAATTCTTTTTGATAAATTGAACATCAGTGATTCAACTAAATACAAAAATATTATTCAAAAGACTTAGTTTAATGCAAGTGCACATTTTATTTTGTGACTACAACTAAATTATTCGTCTTTATAATTTTAAATGACATTCTTTTATGAAATAGTTTTATAAAATAAATAACTTTTATGAGAATAATGTATATTTATATTCGATTTAGCTCTAGCATTGAAGACATGTCGTGGTCAAAGGTGTTGGTAGAGGTACACATAATAAATTTGTTATTTATTTATTTTCAATTTTCACAGTTATTAATCTCAATTACTGATAGTGTGGAGTCAAAACCCTAAATAATATGTCCATTTTAGACGTGCCCTTACCTAATGCACAACACACGTACTCTACTACTAGTACTATTAAAATTTTAGTGAATTTAGATAAAAATAGATTGTTTATTTTTCAAATTTGTTTGGAAGGGTTGGTGAGATAATTGACTCGGTATCACGCACCATCCCAGCTTCCTTTCTTCCATTTCGTCTGACCTTATTTAACCACTCTTCCACCATGTTTGTTTCTCAGCTTGCAGCTGTTCCCCTTCCGAACACCAAGCTTTTCCACATTTTCCAACCCAATTTATAAGAGTTGCCTATCAAGGTGTCCCTGGAGCTTATTCGGAAGCTGCAGCTGGTAAGGCCTACCCAAAATGTGATGCAATTCCTTGCGACCAGTTTGAGGTTGCTTTCCAAGCCGTCGAGCTTTGGATAGCTGATCGAGCAGTTCTACCAGTTGAAAACTCGCTAGGGGATCTATACATCGAAACTACGACCTCCTCCTACGCCACCGGCTTCATATAGTTGGAGAAGTTCAGCTCCCAGTGCATCACTGTCTCCTAGCTTTACCTGGAGTCCGAAAAGAGTACTTAAACCGCGTCATTTCCCATCCGCAAGCCCTCGCTCAATGCGAACACACCTTGACCAAGCTAGGTCTGTCCGTGACGCGTGAGGCCGTGGACGACACGGCAGGTGCAGCAGAATTTATAGCCACAAACAACCTTCGCGACACAGCAGCTATAGCAAGTGCACGCGCAGCTGAGCTCTACGGTCTCAACATTCTAGCGAACGACATTCAAGATGATTCAAGCAACGTGACTCGATTCGTAATGCTAGCCCGGGAGCCCATCATTCCTCGAACGGATCGACCGTTCAAAACCAGCATTGTGTTTGCTCATGATAAGGGAACCTCAGTTTTATTCAAGGTGTTATCAGCTTTTGCTTTTCGGAACATTAGCTTGACGAAGATAGAAAGCCGTCCACACCGTAAACAACCTATAAGACTTGTTGACGATGCCAATGTAGGAACTGCCAAGCATTTCGAGTACATGTTTTACATTGATTTCGAAGCCTCAATGGCTGAGGTGCAAGAATTCACGTCATTTCTTCGGATACTTGGAAGTTACCCGATGGACATGACTCCATAGAGTTCGACAAGTCAAAGTGAATGAAATAGCCGGACTTGTGATGTGTTTCTTTACGGTGGGTCGTACTAGAAGCTTGTGATTGTTTAGTAGGTCGTAGGTGGGTGTGGTGGAATTAATGTAAAGTGTAAGAATGGGAATTCATCCACCATAAAGAAATGCAATGCAATAATTCCGAACTAGTGAATCCTGTGATAATTCAATTATTGGAATTATTTCATTGATATGCAACAATGGATTTCTTTCATAAAAAATTAATCATTCCTATGAGAGAAGCCACAATTATAAATAAGTAGAGATTTTAATGAAATGAGGGAGTACGTAGTAGGTGAATGGGAAGGGCGGTCTAACATTCAAATTTATTTGGTTAATTTAATTGAAGATTTCATGCATTTATTAATTTAACTTGATAAATCATGCTAATACCAAAATTCTTTTCTTTTAAAATTTGTAAAATTATTTCTTGGCATGTTTTATTTACAAACAGTCTTGGGCCTAATAGCAGGCCATGTGGGGGAGCGTCACAGCGATTATAGGGCGGCAAAATTTATATAAATTGCATCTCAAGCCCTTCAAGTGAGTCTTCTTTCGTCTCGCCTTCACCGCTCGAACCCTTGAATACCGAATCAGCGTCCATGGAGTTTTGGGGTAAGATTCGTCATCTTCCTACTCGATTTCGCTCATCAATCATTACGATTCGCATGTGCTAGTTGTGTATTTGCTTTTTTCTGCGTTTTCCTCGTCGTTGAACTCTATCGTTGTACAACTCCGTTTTAGCCTGATTTTTGTACTTACTCTTTGTTGAATCATCATTCGTTTTCTGTATTCATTTGATTGATGATGTCTTTAACCCTGGACTTTGTAGATTATGTTATTCGTTTACTGCTTATTTGTGTGTATTGGTTCAGGTGTTGAAGTCAAGGCTGGTGCGCCTTTAAAAGTGAGTCCAGGAGAAGGGAAATTGATTCATCTGTCTCAGGTAGTTTATATTTCATTTCTTAATTGTCCTTTAAATGTCGAGTAAGTATTAAAATAACTGTTATTCATTTTGAAGGCTTCGGTCGGAGAATCTAAGAAGGGTAACAATGAGTCAGTACCAGTTTATGTGACTATTGACGGGCAGAAACTTGTTATTGGGACTCTGTCGGCAGAGAAGTTTCCTCAGATTCAGTATGATGTTGTTTTTGATAAGGAATTTGAGCTGTCTCACAACTGGAAGAATGGCAGCATTTTCTTCTGTGGATATAAGACCCAGAACCCTGGTGATGATCAAGTTTACTCTGGTGATGGTGAGCATTATGACTGTTCTATCATTTTATCAAATATATAGTTTTGTTAAGCCTAATACTTTGATTTTATTATTTTTTCCAGAATTTGAGAGCGACTCTGAGGATGAGGAGCTGACCTTGGAAAATGGTTGGCACATATATACCTAAGCCTGTGTAAATAGTAGCCCCGATATGCAATTATTGTCAGGGTTTTGATCAATGTCTCTGTTTATGTTTTAGGAAATCCTGAGCCTGCAAAAACTGTGGTGCCTACAGCAGTATCTGCTGCTGCTAAGCCAAAGGTGAAGGCTGAAGCGACTGCACCTGCACCTGCACCTGCTGTAAAGGATGTGAATGCTGATAGTGATGAGGATTCTAGTGATGAGGAAGATTCATCTGATGATGATGATGATGTAAGCATTTTTATTTTCTTTATTGTGTTTATATTATACTTTGCATTTAATCCCATAAGTTTCTCTCTAGTTTTTTGTTCTCTAAACTTGCTATCTTTTTCAGGACTTAAATGATCAAAGTGATGATGACTCTGATGCTGAAGATGGTAGCTCTGATGAAGAAGATGAAAAAACCCCAACTCCAGTAAAGGTATCCTCTAGTTGTTTGTTAACTGATAATTTTGTTGCTCCAGTGCAATGGTGTTTCTCTCTTTAATTGATGCATTATTATTTTATGTTTAAAGGAGAACAAAAAGAGACCCATTGTGCCCGAGACCAAGACCCCAGTTCCTTCCAAGAAAGCAAAATTTGCTACTCCTCAGAAGACAGGTGACACTAAAGTTTTGGCACTTTTTGTGTGTTTATGCCTTCCCCGTGAGATGTGCTGATTGAATTTTTTTACAAATCTTGCAATTACGTAGATGGAAAGAAGGTTGCTGCTCCTGTGCATGTGGCAACACCGCACCCTGCCAAGCAGGCAGCTAAGACGCAAAAAAGTGCTGCAAAGACACCTGCCTCTGCTGGGCAAGTTTCGTGCGGCACTTGTAGCAAGAGTTTCAACTCTGACAAAGCACTTGAGTCGCACTCGAAGGCCAAGCATGGTGTCAAATAGAGCTTTGTAGTTTATAACCAACTAATTAGTGTTGTTGTCAAGGAATATGGATTCTGTTAACGTTGCAAGGTTTTGGTGTGGCATCTTAGTACTTTTAAGCTCATGAAATATAATATTGTCATGCAGGCTTTGTTGAATCCCCCTAAAATATTGTCATTTAAAAAATAATTTGTTGCATTGAAAGAAAAGTAGAGTATGGGTAGATTTGCATTTGTTGAGTCTGAAGTGTCTATTTAAAGAGACGGACTTAGAAAAACCAAAAGTTATAAAGTAAAATTAAGACTCACCGTTAAGAAAATAGAAGTGATAAAAAAACAATTAAGTGGATTAGTCTTTACCAGACGAACGTTTAGGTTTCAAGCACAGCAGCATCCGCCACTGATATATTTCTTTCCGCTGTTTTGGGTGGCTGCCGTTACTTTGATCAATTTGGTGGACATCGTGTTGGCGTCTATTTAGTTTATCTTGTTGTTATTTATCTGGGGGTCTGCCGCTGTTTGTGTAAATTCGAACTGTTTAGCTAGTTGTCGCGATTTTTGATAGACCCAAGCTTTTCGCTCTTTGGGGATTACTGTGGATTTTATGGAATGGAATTTTTGGTGTGTTGAGAATTTGTGTTTAGGAGTAGATGATTAGTGATTCATTTTATGGAGCTTGTTGGAGTGGGTTAATGTCATTCTGTTCTTTTCCTTTGGTAGAGTTTTACAAGTTATTTTAGTCATTTGAATTAAATTGATTGCAAATTTAGAAATGGGGTTGGTGTACAAGATAATAAGGTAGTTTTGAAGGCAGATTCGTTGTTTCAGATGAATTTAGTATCTTACGGTGGCATTGTGCTGTAATAAGCGTGATCCCAGCGCGTTTATCACGTTTCAAACCGTTGCTACATGGCATGTTCATTGTGCCAAGAGGTAACTGAGTGAGCACAGAATTTACGGTAATAGAAAAAAATCTCATCAAATAATAATTTACTCGGAATGAAAGGTGCAGGAGTACATTGTATCGGCTTATTTATGCATCAATCTGATTGAGCCGCACCTCTATATAGCCAGTCGTTCTATTTGTGTGGAGGGAGGGTGTACCAAGAATTTTACCCTAGTCTATTGAAAATTTCGAAAGAAAACGGCGAAAATGGTGAATAAAATGAGGGTCAAAAGCGGCGAGTGTAGCAGCAAAACTCTCGATTCCGGAGGAAAGTATGTTCGATACACAAGTGAGCAAATTGAAGCTCTTGAACGGGTCTATTCAGATTGTCCCAAGCCAAGCGCTTTGCGTAGGCTTGAGTTGGGTAAAAGAGTTTTCCCGTTCTGGCCAACATTGAGCCAAAGCAGATCAAAATTTGGTTTCAAAATCGAAGGTACTTTGAGTTACATGTGTATTTGATTATACTGTTTTTCTTCCGTCGAACACACATCTGCCTTCGGAATAGTTGATCTTGAATACATTGTAACATTCTATAATTGTTTCTATGAAGATGTTTTTTGCAAATGTATTCAGGTGTCGGAATAAGCAAAAATCGGAATCAGCGAGATTGCAGTCATTAAATTCAAAATTGAATGCTATGAACAAGTTGTTAACGGAAGAAAATAATCTACTGCTGAAACAGGTGTCGCAGCTGTCTGTCAAAAACGGTCATATGAAACAACATCTGAAAAGTGTACGTGCACCTGCCACCTTACATATCCTGTACATATTATCAGTTACTCAGTAAAACTCTTCACTGCTGACTAATTGATTCTGATTTGAAAAGCTCGCATGGCTTGCATCCAGGATGTAATTAACCCTGAACACATGAATTTAAACTATGTATTGCTGAAATTGTTTCATAATTAACAGGAAGCTGGTACAGCAGCTGATGGAAGTCATGAGAGTGTCAACATCACTCCACATTTTATGAAAGATGATACTAACATTGAGGGGTGCGCAAGATGAAAATTTGTGTATTAGCATCAAGTTACCATTGTCATACTGCAATTGTATGATCACCGTCTTTTGTCTTTGCTAAATTTTCATTGTCTGCAGACTACGTAAAGTTGCTGAAGAGACCTTGAATGAGTTTCTTGCCAAGGCCACAGGAACAGCTGTTGATTGGGTCCAGATGTCTGGTATGAAGGTATGTGACTTCTACCAGTGCACATAATCTGTGAATTTGAATGAATATATATATTTGGTTATCGTGTTACTTATTGAAATAATTTATTATTCTACGATAGCCTGGTCCAGATTCGGTTGGGATTTATGCAATTTCACAAAGTAATGGTGTAGTGGCGGCTCGAGTATGTGGTCTTGTTAGCTTAGCACCTTCAAAGGTAAGGGTTTAAATTAGTATATATGTTGATTTCATTTACTAATATGACTGAGTTTCAATGGCTTGTAAATTCATTATTTGTAGATTTTGGAAATAGTGAAGGATCGCCTGTCTTGGTTCCGGGATTGTCGGAGCCATGAAATTTTCTCATCTTTTCCTACTGAAAATGGAGGGACAATTGAGCTCGTGTATACACAGGTGAGCACTAGGATACAATCATACAATTTAAAGAAATTTGTATCCACAATCGTCAAACTTTTTCCTTTTTGTGTAACATTAATTTCAGTGTTACATGAACTATTACCATCAGATGTTTGCGCCCGCTATTCTTGCTCCGGCTCTAGACTTATGGACACTGAGATATACAACTTTGCTAGAAAATGGTAGTCTCGTGGTAAGCTATTGGTCTTGTTTGATCTCCATGTCATCTCCAAAATAATTAACGTTTTATCTGGAAAACCTTATCCCAATAATACTCATGTGTGTTCTGCCTGTTACTTCAAAATCATTTTCGAGAAGTTGTCATCATTAATTGTTAATCTGTTTCATTAATATACCTTAGTTTGTGCAGAAGCTGCGTCAACATAATAATCAACATAATAAACTTGTCTGTGACTGTTTTGTAGCTTTGCGAGAGATCTTTGTCTGGTTCTGGTGCTGCTTCGAATGCAGGTGCAAACTTTGCCAGGGCTGAAATGCTTCCTAGCGGTTACCTCATTCGCTCATGTGATGGGGGAGGATCAATCATTCATATCGTTGACCACTTAAATCTTGAGGTATTAAAGTTTACATAGTATATCAATCAGAATAAGTTTTAAAAATTGTTACATATGTTTGTATATTCATTTAGCCAGCAAGTGCTCCTGAACTTCTGCGACCACTCTACACCTCATCAAAACTCATTGCTGAAAAGATGACAATGGCGGTGGGTTAACGAACTTCCGTCACATCTTAATTTGCAGTTATTTCCCTAAATGTATATCATTTCATCCAGTGTATATGATATGTGATCTTAATTGTTCAGGCATTGCGTTATGTGCGCCAAATTGCTCACGAGGCAAACCCTGAAGTGTTATTTGAATTTAGAAGGCATCCTGCTATTTTGAGAAAGTTTAGCCAAAGATTGAGCAGGTGGGTTTCGTCTTTTTCTGTATGTTGTTGGTTTTGTTGATTTGTTGGCGTGTCCCGTCATTAATCTATTTCTTATGATTTTTGATCATGCTGTCACTGTAAATTTTGCAGAGGTTTCAATGACGGTGTTAGTGGATTTAGTGATGCTGGGTGGTTGGCGATGAATATCGATGGCGCTGATGATGTGACTGTTCTAGTTAATTCAACCAAGAATCTGATGCCACCAAACAACGCAACTAGTTCATCTTCCACGCACATTGGCATTTTGTGTGCTCAGGCATCTATGCTTCTTCGTGTAAGTACAAGACTAATTCGCCTGTATGTTTGGCATTTCAAAATAAAAAACCAACTTTAAGTACTGTATTAACCTCTTTGACTTTCGCTCCAGAATGTTCCTCCTGCAGTTTTAGTCCGGTTCTTAAGAGAACATCGCTCAGAATGGGCTGATCACAATATTGATGCCTATATTTCTGCATCCATGAAAACTAATTCAATGGCTTTTTTGGGGCCTAGTCATACAAGTTTTAGCGCAGGCCAATTCGTATTGCCACTCGGGCATACAATCGAAAACGAAGAGGTTTTTTTTTTCTCATTATCGGTGCACTTTCTCATACACACGTAAATTTCGTATTACGGTATCAAAGATTCATTTTCATTTCAGATACTTGAGATTATACGAATTGAAGGTCATTCACTTTCACCTGAGCATGCATTTATGTCAAAGGGCGTCCATCTGCTGCAGGTAATTCTTTATCAGCCTACCATCATATTCCGCCTGTACTCAAACTTGGCATACATTCACATTCTTCGTTGGCCTATTCGCGTTGTAAATTTTTGGCAGCAATTAGTTAACTTCAATGAACCGTATGCTGCTTATAATGTCATGTTTCACCCTTGCAGATGTGTAATGGGATTAATGAAAAATCAACAGGAACCTGCGCTGAACTTGTGTTTGCACCAGTCAGTGAAGCCTTACCGGATGATTCTCCTTTACTGCCATCTGGTTTTCGCATAGTTCAATTAATGTCTGAATCAGTTGAGTTCATGTGTCCCACATTATTAACTTTTCTTTATTTTACATGTGAGAATTTTTCCTCCACCAGTTTTATGATGTTTATACCACGCAGATTCGCTTGATCATGGCGCTGGAGTAGAAGTTTACATGCAACATTTTTTAATATTCAGTAGGCAAATGTTTGATTTTACTTTATTTCGTAGACTGATGCACAGGAAGTTGTTCCTGATTCTCCTCAATCTCCGGGTGGTGCACCGGCACAGGAGATGAGAGCTATCCTTACAATTGCCTTTCAGTTCCCTTTTGAAAGTAAAATGCAGAATAGCATTGCAGCTATGGCTCAACAGTACGTCCGTCGTGATTAAATCTATTCAGAGGATTGTTGAGGCCATAGGTCAACCAGAAGTGCCCAAATTTTCTTCTGAAACGCTTTCATTAGTGCAGTGGATCTCTGGTAGTTACAGGCATGTCTTCTCACGTAATTAATCGACTAAACTTTTAACTACACTCGTTTTTGCTGTCTGACTATGGAGTTTTACTTATTTCAGTTTTTATTTTGGAGAGAGTTTGATTGGAGCTGAATCCAGAGTTGGTCCTTCAGTAATTAGAAATCTATGGCATCATTCTGATGCCATCTTGTGCTGCTCTATAAAGGTACTATTTTCTATTTGCACACTAGTTGATTTTATCGCCCGCTTTTTCAACTAGCACAATTCCAATTGGCAAACCCATCTCATTTTAGCCGTTCTGAGCTCTGACTCTGTATCTGTGGTTTCTGATGAACATGCAATGACACTTATTGCAGGCACCACCTACTCTATTATTCGCAAACCAAGCAGGACTTAATATGCTGGAGACTACTCTCGCAGCTCTAAAGGATATATCTTTGGGCGATGTATTAGATGACTCTAGTCGCAGAGTGTTGTGTTTTGAATTCCCAAAGATAATGCAGCAGGTTAAAATCACTTGCCCAAAATTTATTTCACAAGTATGTCCTTGAATTGATATATATCGTTACCTCAATTAATTTGTTTCATTTAATTTTTCACACGTTGGGTAGCGTGAGCGGCCGGTTCTCCGAGTTAGATTTTTCACCGCCGCTCTCGTTATCCGATGCTGCTGCTTGGTTCTTCTTCTGTGCCGGCCGATTTCTGTGCCGGTTTCCTTGTGGACCGCCGTTCCGGACAGCCCTGCTTGTCGGCTGTGGTGGCCCTGTTCTTGTTCTGCGAAATTTGTCTTCTGCTTCGGCTTGGAGTCTCCGATGGCCGCTGCTGTCTGGCGCTGTTTTTGTCTTCTGTTCTCTATGCTTTGGCGCTGCTCAGACTGCCGCTTTTGATTGCCGCTTCGGTGAAGTTTGCCGTTCGTCGCTGGCTGCTGGGTTTTCGGCCGCTGCTGTCTCGCTGCCGGGTTGTAAGTGGATGCTTCGTGTAGCGGTGGTTGCCGCTCCATTTTGGTCGGTGGTTGCTTCCTCTAGCGTCGCTGCCATCGATCCTCCTCCTGGGTTCGGGTGAGTCATGGTGCTGCTCCCTTGCCTCGTTTGCTGTCGCCACGTGGTTGTGTTGCTGAGTTGCACGTGGTTGAGTTGCTGTGTTGTCACGTGGCTTGAGTTGCTGAGTTTCCACGTGTCCTGCTTTGTTGCCCCTGCTTTCGGTTCAGATAATTGATCCTGCTTGGTTCAATTATTCGTTTTGAACCCAGTTTTTAGTCCACGCCTGCTTCTCTTCCGAGAATATATTTTCTAAAGTCAACAGTCGCCATCTTTTATTATCACGAAGTTTTCGGCAGATGATCAGTATGGACGTACTTTAATTTCAGTCTGTTACACATTCTTTGTACGTACCGAGGCAAAGTACTCAGTTTAGTCTTTATTTTACTCTTCTATTTCTCTAGACTAGCCTGGGTCAGACTAACTTCAGTTAGCCTTTAAGTCCTCGGATTGTACTGTAGCCTTTGGCTTTTAATCAAAAAAAAAAAAAAATTAATTTGTTTCATTTTTCTAATCTTTCCAGGGCTCCGCACGCATGCCTTATGGGATATGTAAGTCGACAAAGGGACGCCGTATCATGTACAGTCAATCCGCCATGTGGAAAGTGCTAGCAGGGGAGGTAGATAAGGTCCACTGCCTTGCTCTATCTTTGATCAACTGGCGCTTCATGTGAAATCGAAACTCATAACATACATGAAGATGTTGATTACTCCAGAGTTCAACTTGGTAGTGGATTTCACAATTCACAGCCAATGGCTTAAACAAAGTGCCTTGAAATGCAGCTTTTAAAACCTTTGATGAATGTGGACTTTTTTTTCTACTACAGTTTCAAGTACTGAGAAAAAACTGACAAAATCCATTGATGCATTATGCATGATTATGATATGGTTCATGAACATAATGAATCATATAGTCTGAAAACTTAAAATAATTTTGAAAAATATATATTAATATTTGTTTTTTAATTCTTAAATTATAGGTATGAATAAGTACTTTTGAAGACACATTTTCCCACATTGATCTTACTTTTTAATAATTACAACTCATCTTATTTATTAATTAATGGAAAAAATCAATAAAAAAATTTATATTTTTGTAAGACAGCGAGATACAATCTTCACCGCTGATCACTAATAATCTAAAGAATGAGATTTAAATTAGTAAATAAGAACATATCTTTTGAATAAAAACTTGCAACACCAATGTGGTCTTTAGATCTAATAAATATATATTATTTTAGCAATGAAAGGGTACACTTGTCATTTCCAATCAATAAGTTTAGATCTAGAGAGATAGTAAAATTTAGTACGACAAAAGGGCATCATATCAACCGTTGGTTTGATTTATGAGAATTAATTAATTCTAGTTAAAATTGGTGGTAATTTGCAACATACACTAACGGTTGAGAATAACGGTTATCAATATCAACGGTTGGATTAATAGAAATCAACGGTTAAGATAATGTCCTTCCGTCTTATAAATATTTAATTGTCCTCATAGAATCTCACTCTCTAGTCTCTAATCAATATAACTCGTAAACTGCTCATTTTCACTTAAATATTAAAATATAAATTATTTATGATATAAAAAGCGCATCGACTTCAAAAATGCATTATCTTGAAAAAAATATTATAATAAAAAATGCATCACTAGATATATCAAAAGTGCATCCAAATTTAAAAAAATTGTAAATATAATTGTACAAGCAAACATTTTAATGTTTTAAAAACATTTTAATGTTTTAAAAACATTTTAATGCTCTCTTTTGTAAAAACATTGTAATTCACTTTCAATAAGCCACTAATGATTTTTATAAATAATGAATCGATAAATGTGGCCCTTACATTAATTTATATTAGTGATGAACATATTAATAAAATATTCATTCAATTTTTGATCGTATGGCACATAATGGTTAAAATTTTATTTTAATAGTTGTTTGTATCAAAACTAAACCTCATTGTGTTATTTTGTGAACCATCATATTCATAACGTGTTTAATTCTAGAAATGATGAATTATGATTCATGAAGTTACGTTATTTCATGAATAAATGAACATCCAAAATAATAGTAAATATGTGATTTGAGTGTTAAATATGTATTTTTCTGAAATTTGGATTAAATATTTTTTAAAAGAGCGTTTAATCATGCATTTAACGATTTTAGTAACCGAGTAGTAATGAGTTAGTGGACTGCTAACGGCGCAATTTATACATTTAATTTTATGTAAATTTAAATTTGAGCGCTGATTTTTCATAATTATGATTATTATAATTATACGGATAATTTTCTGAAATTTACCTTAAATAAAATATTGGTGTTTTTATTTTACTGTCTGCTGCCAGAAAGTACAAATCCTCTATAAATTAACTGTTAAAATTTGGGCTCGTAAGGCCCAGCCCAAACAAGCATTTTCAAGCAAACAGAGAAATTGGCTAGGGTTTCCAGTAGAGCCGTCAGCAACTGTGCCAAGCCTCGTCGTCACCGAGCTTTACCGGTCTCTAATCATCTTCCTTGCAAACCAATCATGGCGACCCAGATGAGCAAAAAGCGAAAGGTACGCCTTTTTTTCAACTTACTCAACAATCCAATGTGTTTGCTTGTTTCCCCATTTCGAGTAATTGAGAAGCACTGAGTTTTTGTGGTTTTGATATTGTGGATCTGATTATTTCTAGTTTGTGGCCGATGGAGTGTTCTACGCGGAGCTGAATGAAGTTTTGACTAGAGAGCTGGCTGAGGATGGTTACTCTGGTGTGGAGGTTAGGGTTACTCCCATGAAGACCGAGATCATCATCAGAGCAACACGTACCCAAAATGTCTTGGGTCAGTTCATTTTTAACATAGAAAGAATATCTTTTTCTTAGTTATTGATATTTTAGTAATTGGATAATATTATGTACATTTACATTGATATTTCAAATTGATATATTCCGTTAATTTCAATGATTTAACCGTACACTTACTGAAATCTTCAAATTTAGAATCTTTTTATGTTAATAGCGTATCACGTTTGATTTTTATGTGTCCTGGTGGTTCTGAGGTGCTGTAATGTATGATTTTTTGTTTGGGTTGTCATCTAAAGCCTGGTTGGTATGTACCATTGTTGAGTGGTTTTAATTGGTACTTTTCAGGTGAGAAGGGGAGAAGAATTAGGGAACTGACCTCTATTGTGCAGAAAAGGTTTAAGTTTCCGGAGAACAGTGTGGAGCTGTATGCTGAGAAGGTCAATAATAGGGGTCTTTGTGCCATCGCCCAAGCTGAGTCTCTCCGCTACAAGTTGCTCGGAGGCCTTGCTGTTCGTAGGTAATTATGAGCTACTTTATCACTGAATGTTTTCAACATGAAATTACATGAATTTTACTCAAATTGATTATCGGGTGTGTGATGCTTAGTTTAATAGGGAGTTTCAATTTGATTTTGCAGGGCTTGTTATGGTGTGCTACGTTTTGTCATGGAGAGTGGTGCCAAGGGCTGTGAGGTCAGTTGAAAACTGTCTTTCTTCAAAGTCGACTCTTGGTCGTCGATCGTTTTTATGTTATTTCTTAGAGTTATTTGGTTTTGTTTATTTGAAAACTAACTTATATATTTATTGTCTGTATGTTCAGGTTATTGTCAGTGGAAAGCTTCGTGCTGCTCGTGCCAAGGCAATGAAATTCAAAGATGGATACATGGTCTCATCCGGACAGCCTGTGAAAGAATACATCGATGCTGCTGTGAGACACGTCCTCCTACGACAGGTCAGGAACCACTTATAGTTATAGCTAATGACGCAATCCTTGTACACGCGACATAACCACTACTAACTAGTCTTTTTTTGTGTGAATTTTACAGGGTGTTTTGGGTATTAAAGTCAAAATCATGCTTCCATGGGATCCCAAGGGGAAGCAAGGACCTGTTACTCCACTCCCTGACTTGGTCACCATCCATATGCCAAAGGAGGAAGAAGTGTATGTCCCTCCGGTGGCCGTTGTACCAGAGGTGGTGGACGTCGAGTTAGTTGCTTAAAAGTATTTTCGGTTGTGACAAAAATTTGATTCAGTCAATCAGTTTTGTTAGGAGTATCAAAATCTTGTTTCTTTTAGTAATTTCTTGTCATTTTAATATCAATGCTATAATATTATTATATATTTCCTGTACAAGTCCCTCCCTTGTCGTCATTGCTCCTAACCAAATGAGTGCCATTATTCAACATATTTACCTCTGAGGAACACTAGTTTGCTCAGGGCTATGAAACTAATTGCTGCTCCTTTTTCTTATTTCACTCTTAGAATTGATTTTAAGTGTTACTTTTTCGTATTTTAACTCTGTTAAGTGATTGATAGAGATAGACTAACGTATCTTACAGGCGGTTAACATCATTGTTTTATCTTTTTGAGTGATTTTGATATATTTGAGTTATTGCACAGATGATATTCGATAAGCAAGTCTTTCTCATAAGCATCTGCTGATATATGTATTTTTCAAATTTCATGTGTATCAATATTAGCGCAGCAGAGTACTTAGTTAAGTTGTTGCAGCTCATCAGATAACGCTAATTTTTTTGAAAAATAAATAAATCTCATTAATTACAAGAAAGTGATCTCACAAAAACAAACTCTCCAGGATGAAGAAAACTCTCAAAATATTTTTTCTCACAAAGAATTAATTTTTATTATGCTTGATGAAGAAATACATGTGAACTACATCTATTTATACTAAAATACGAAATATTTACCATGTGAACTCTCAAAATATTTTCCATGTAGGCTTAATGATTTTCTAGAAATAATACAAATTAATGCACCATATTTTCAAAAATATCCAAGATGGACAAGTCTCATTTTTGGTCATCTTTTCCAATTTATGGTCTTCAAATGTGCATTTCTTTATGTGAAAAAGGGTTATTTTCTAATTGAATCTTCATATTTAATTTTTTGCTCCAAACTTATCATGTGTTCCTTTTGACTCCCCCAGAAGTAAAATTTCTTCGTGTGATATTTTGGTCTTGAACACTTAACATGATGTGCTGTGTTTGATTATGGGTGATAAATTAGAGAGAAATGCTCAGTGCTGAACTAAAAGGAGTAATTGTTGATCATAGTCATTGGTAAAAAGCACCTCAAATAAGAATTTCTCACTCATACTTTACTAGCCATCCCAGTGTGGAATGATTTCAATGATATTATGTAGTGTGTATCAAGGATTTAGAGTGAGCATAAAAGCATAAGCAAACTTTTGTTGGATTAAGGTAAAATGGATTTGAGGAGAATTAGGATTTAGGAGGATAACAAATTTTTGTAAGACATGTAGATATTGTCTCGACAATTGATTTTGTTTAATCTAACAGTTGAAATTAATTTAATTTTTAATTAAAATAAGTGGTTGAATTTGCAAAATAATACAGGCGGTTGCTGGTTGGGATTGACGATTATCAATATCAACAGTTATATGATTAGAAATCAACATTTCCGAAGATGTCCTACAGTCTTACGTATATATGGATGTCCTCCATGATTTTTTTCGAATTGAGGATTTTATTCAAAGGAAGTAAATTGATTGAATGATAACGTTGATTACATAAGGCATATATATACACGAATTTACTCATGTTGATCCATCTCTTTTGATGGACTCGTGAACCCCACTTTGTATCCGCTGATTGCATTTTATCAATGGACGACATTGTGCCAACACATTAATGAGACATGTGCGTTGCACATATTTTACACGTGACATTGCACATGACATGTGCAATGACGTGGTGTAGTCTCAGCCATTGATGAAGTGGAATCGACGGATGCAAATTGAGGTTCATGAGTCCACCAAAAAAGATGGACCAATATAAGCAAACCTCTATCTACACATGAATATATAGAAATGGCTTAATTTTGGTAGACTAACTAAATGTGATTCATCTATTCTATATATATATTTATCACCTCTCCTCAATCTCAACTATCGACAACATGTTAGTATTGCGCGGTATAAGCAACATACAGATCAGTACAAAAATCACGTCACAGCATAAATGGGTGGACGAAAAAATACGTCACAACATAAATTGGGTGGACGGAAAAATATGTCTCACCATTAATGAGATGAGGAAAGACATCTTATGGTGGACGAAGAGCATCTCACACTATAAACATAAATGGACGAAAAACACATCTCATCAAAAATAAATATCACAAGAATAGGTTAGTGACATGAGTGAGGAAAGTATCAAAGACAATACATTAAAAGGTGCCATCGTAGACCAATGACAGATGGCTACTATGTGAAATTTAATTTTTTAAATAGGCGCTAATAAGGCGATGATCGGACCTGATGAGAGATGTGAACATCGGATTTACTGTCTGAGATGTCGGGTCAAGATAAGATTCGTCCATTGTGGAGACATTAATTTCCGAACATATAAGGCCTCATTTTAAAATATTTAACGGAATATTTGACGGAATAGTGTCGAGGTGGTTAAATGATTACGGAATGATAAAAAGAGGTGGTTTACTGTAATATCACATTATAAGGATGGTTCCGTGAAAAACCCCATATCATGAGGGTGGTTTTTCGTAATTATCCCTTATATATGAATGACATACTAATAATATGTAATTTATCTGGATGAGATTCTAAGACAGCTAAATTTATATGAGACGGAATGACATTATCTCAAATACATTAATCCAACGTTTGAGATTAATAACCGTCATTCTCAACAGTCGCGTGTTTTTTGCTAATTAATCACTTAATTAATTAAAAATTACTTTTGATCTACCATTAAATTAATGAAATCAACGATTGAGATGTTATCTCTTGTATCACATAAATTAAATGTCCTCACAAAACCTAACCCTAATTTATCTAATCTATATTTGTAACTTTCCTGGTCATATTTCTCCTAGTGAGCACAGTACCGTCTTCGGGAATAAATGGTGGTTGTTACTTACAATTTGACCGAAACCCTCATTAGCATGATGGGAGCTATAACCCTAAATCCTCATTAGCACAACGAGCCCCAACCCTAATCATCATATTAGCACAATGAGTACTAACCCTAAACCATCATCAGCACAACAGCCATAAACTTTCATTAGCAGGGACTCCATGTCCCTTAATTGATGCTAAAGTCCAGCTGTTGAACTGTGTTTCTGCCATCTGGGAATCAGTTAATTAGATTCTTGCCTCAGTTATGTGATCCATAAACTTGACATAAGTGGCTAGGGCCAATTGATAGATTATATCAAGTGTGGTTTGATTCCAAATGTGACCAAAACTAGGTCAAATACGACACTCAAGAAAGGTAAAAACAACAGTGTTGTATGAGCAATGAAGTCAGTTTATAAGCTCATCCTGCCAATGCTTTCCTATGATGAACATGGTTTCATATAACCAAAATCAAAACAATACTCTGTAGAGAGGGCTTAACTCACGGACACTATGTGCATAGAACAAATTAATGAAAGAAAATTTTGATTATTCTGAATACCATCATTAAGAGATTTATCTCACAAGAATGGCAAGAACTTGAATGTGTGTGTTAGCAACCTGCAACTAAGTGATGCAATAAGCTTTCACGCACCAGTGGAGTAAAAAGTCTAAATGTAACTATGATCGTTAAGCCTTTTATATTATATTTATGAGCACATCGAAGGAGATGCAGATCTTGATGTACATGGATTCATCGCAGTATGAGAGTCTTTGCAAACTAGCAATATTTACAAGGGGCTCTTCTATTAGCCAGTTAGGGATCTAAATCTAAATCATCCCATATATCAAAGAGAAAACCTTTAGTGTTTATAACACCATTAAGTCTGTACTTGCAGCTTCTTCTTATTGCTGGACCTGGTATCCTCGAATACATGATAAGACATACATATGGAATACTGGCATATATTTCAAGGTACATGTTTCGTCATATGTGGCACATTTTTGGAGCAAGTAGCCAACTTTGGTCATATGAAACCAGTTTGGAGAGGGCGCGCACTGCAAGAGATGCAAGCTTGTGGCTTCTCTCAGCTGTTCGCATGAGTTCTCCTCCAGCCTGAAACAAATCAAGATCCAGTAAAGCACAGAAGTTTATAAAAACAAAGGGCAAAAGAAGAGAGGAACCAGGGATAGAGAGAGATGGGTATGACAGACAGAGGGTGAGCACAAATAGCTTCAAGCATGGCCTCATAGATGCATGAAAACACCATCTGTGCTCACTCTCTTCTGTCACGTCCCATCTTTACTACCTCCCCTACCCCAAACGACCGCAGATCTATCTTACTAATCACTAATCAGTACAAAAACAATCACATAACTGAGGGATGAAGTCGTCCACAAGACATTAAAAGAGCTAAAGACTTGGTTCTATAAACATAAGATAGGTCACTGTTTCATCGATAGATGCTTGAAGCAATTGTGGTGTATATTAGGGTGATTTAGGGGAGTTTTTCTTTCGTTTGTATGAAGATGATAGCAAGACTAGTTGGGGCTTTTATAGACTTGGAAAAGGGCTTCCTCAACTGCATCATTATCCCCATCATCTCGCTACCATCACTCACTCAATATCCTCTCGAATAAATGTTTCTTCTATAATTTTCTAATATTCTGCTAACCCTAGTCCTCTTTCATCTGTCCCCAATGCATGACCAACGATGCTCATTTATTCATTTACTCTTACCAATGCATAACTCGTAAATCAAAACCTAACCCTAGTAATAAAATCGAATTACCACTTAAGGGTATGAAAAGGGTGTCCAAGTAGCTTGAACATCTCCTGTTAGAGAATAAGGTCGTGATGATATAAGATGCCAATTGTTAGATACATCATTTTCTATATGAACATTCTCGATCTAATCGTTTGCAAACTAAAGTTAATAATAAAGGTGTACATTTCTAGTAAACAAATCAGAATGAAGCTTTGGTAATCATAATATCCCTTTCAGCATTCTCATCGAGATATGATGCTAACATTAAAAAAAGTGTTCCGCTTCGAATCGAATTGTATACGATGTGGATAAAGCTATGGGGTTCATCAAGAATCGGATTTAGAGTTCCAATTTGTTAGCAAATACCGACTTGAGCCTGAAATCGACTAAAGATCACCTGTTAGCAAAGAACTAGGGAGTACATTTTTTGTCCACCAGGGATCGACAAACTCAATAATTGACAGAATGATAAGTAACAGTGACGGAGTAACTATGCCGGTTTGAAATCCAAACCCTATTCGCTGTCGGATTAAGGCAACTTTCCCTTATGACTTTCTGATGATGATTAATACCTATTAATTTCATTTCTAAACTAAAAATATACAATTAGGTTTTGGGAATCAACTAATGCTTTTGATTGTCAAGTTTTAAGGATGCAAGTGCAACTCATGAGTATCCCATTATGCACCTATATATGTATATTTAGTACACCCAAAGGGTCTTCAATATAGTATTCCAGCGAGTTTGACCAAGATTACTCTCTCAAAAACTATGAGTAGTAAATCACGCGCAATGCAAAGTATACATGCTTTATTATCAATCATAAACCTGATTACATTCATTCACAAACCACATAACCATAAAAGAAGTTTAATAGTCATGTACCTTAATCACGTTTACAGAGCACATCCCTATATGATTAGGCAAATAAAAGATGATGTAAGCCATTTTCCACAAATTATTCTTTATATCAATTTGTAAAGGTTCTATGGACAAATTGATGAAGACCAAAGCACTCAGCAAGTTGGCACGCGAGAGAGAAGAGCTTCCCTTTACGGAAAGTGGATGTGTTTAGATAAATTTCTCCAAAAAATAAAGCTATCCAGCTTTAGACACCCTCATGGGTCATGTGAAGAAGAAGATCAAAAGATGAAGAGAAAATGTTGCATGTGAGTCCATCCACAATCGCCATTAAGTACTACTGGTGCTCAATTTCTATGTGTGAGTAGCAAGAGTAAGAATAAGAGTAAATGAAGTCCTTAATGGCTCAAATCCAATATATCAATGTATCAAATCCATATATACATGAAAATATCAGTTCCATATATATACATGTACAAAATGATAAACAGAAGCATTATATTCTTCAGATATCATCACTGGAGCCAGCACCGCACCACAACAACAAGATCGAGCCCTACAAGAAGTCATGGTTGATATTGACCTAATGATCAGCACCTCACCACAACAATAACCCTAAAAGCCTGTCATGGTTGATTGACCTAATGATCACTAACAAATGCGTATCCCATACATTGTGCTGATTCCAACATTATCATCTCAAGGCTGCTAGCTGTACATGAACGAATTATGTAGTGCCTCTGGACCATACGGAAAGCAGCATATATATAGTCACTCCCTGGAGCTCCAAGTGGCTTCTTTAGGTTTGCTAAAAACCTCATCCGTTGAATGCATCTTTGAAGCATAACTGTGCAGAAGTTTAATAAGTATTTCCTAACTTCAATAACCAACATATTTTGTGTTTCCAAAACTACCTACTAAATATAGATAAGTTATTTAATTCATGTGATCAAGTGATTATAAATATCATCTGCAGTTCATACGAAATTAATTAAAATATCGGAAAAAATGAAATAGCTTCTGTCTGACCTAGAGTGGCTCGAATTTTTTATCAAGTTTATTAGCATGGGATGGCAGTGCAGCCTTAGTTTATCGTGGAGAATATGATTGGGTGGTTATGGAGGCAAAGCTTATCTTCTCTATAGTATTAAAAACGTCATGTTCACTTCTGGGTGCATTTACAGTTACAACAACGACTTGCTTTAAATTCTGCTGCAGAGCAGATGGACCTTTCAATATCTTGAAGAGCTCACGGAAAGATGTACAAGAAACATTTCACTATCTTAAATTCAAGACAAGGCACAAACAAACCCTATCAAGTAGTCAAGTAAGCTTTTGCTTTTTGAGCCCAAAAGAATGACATGGTCAAAACGGCCTAATGCATTCCCCGGCCCGTTAAGGTTAGCCTCACACATTTAAATAAAAATAAATTGTGATGTCATGAAAACGGAGGCAGATGTCGGCTCTTGTTGAATCACTATAAAAATATGGAAATTACAACGATTGTGTAAAGAATTTTACAGACAGGATTAACTGTCAATTTCCCTTAACCCTAACTTTAGGCATCATAAAATATAGAGGCTCCCAAGGATATGTAAATTAACAATGACATCCTATTTCTCGCAAAGCAAATTTTTTGGCAAAGCAATAAGCGGGCATTCTATAGCATGTTGGCGAATGGGTATATCTTCATCTCTTCATCGCCATTGGGATCAAACCCAATTGCCTTTCCGAATATGAAAATGATCGATGCTAAAAATATTTGAGGAATGTATATATCTGAAAATGTAAACAAAGAAATATCATGAGAGCTCGAGTTACACAAGAATCAGAGACACTCTAGGCTAGACTATTTAAGCTTGAGCCAAGATTCTGAGTACTCGGATTAGACGTACACTAGACTATGCCCATATGATTCATGCATTTTGCATTGCGATGTTTTTATTGAAACTCTAAGTCGAGATGATAATAATTTGAGGATGAATGAATCCATTGTAAAACAACATCAATTTATTATTACTAAAATATAAAGTCCATGTATGATTCTTACATGGTATCATAGTTAGAGTCGAACACTATAAATATGAAGTCCGTCGTCTGTTTTGCAATTGCATAAAACTGGTTTTTCAATAGCGAAAGCCACCATCCGTTAATAATCAACCTTTATCAAAACCTATTTGAATGAAAATATGAAGATGATAGATAAAATTAGTTGTGCAAATATAAAGACATCAGATTGTTCATTCAACAATTTTAATTCATCCATCCTCATTTATCCCTGCATTCTAAAATTAATAACTATTTGAATACTAAAAAAATAAAGAACTATTAGTCATAAATGCAAAAACTATCGATTGCTTGGACAATATAAATATTTTTTTCGTTTTCAAACCACTTTATTTTGGTATCACGAGACTAAATAAATCTTAAACGAAGGACACAAATCTATTGTTGTGATGAAACAAATCTATTAATCTCAACTCAGTTGGAGTATCTTTTTAACTCCACAGAAATGCGGTCGTGTTCGGGTTCTGCATAACAAGACCTAACTATCATGTATTTAACTCACTTTCCAAGTAATGCTCATATGTCATTAACGTGTGGTGGAGTCAGTCATCTTTTGCGAATCATAAAGCAATCACTTTATTCAAACAATAAAAATACACCACAAATGACGAATGAAAATGGCCACTGAGATTAGATAGGTGGATTCACATCGTGGTCACAATTTGCTACAGATTGATTAATCTTATTTTAACCTTATGTTTTGTTATTTGAGAATCTACTAATGGGATGTCGGAAAAGATTCTTTCCAGTGATATTAGTTATATTGTAAATGGTGTATATTTTTCAAAAAATGTGTAGAAAACACTACCGTCTGGTGCTAACAGAAATTCTAATAACATTTTAGTGATTGGGTGGTTTAAATAATACTCCCTCCGTCCCGGTGAGTTTGTCCAAAAGCACAATTTGCACGCAAATTAAGATATAAAGAAAGTATAAAATGTATGGTTGAGAATAAATGAATAATAAATAAATGAGTAAAAAAGTAGAATGTGTGGTGGAGAATAAAGGAAAGTGGACAAACATTAGGGGACGCTAAAAAAGGAAAGTGGAAAAACTTAGTGGGACAGAGGGAGTAGAGTGTTTCTGTACTAATTTTTACAAGTCTTTTCGCAAAATTTTCATAAAGTTTGCCAATCGGAGGCGCGATAACATTTCAAATTCTAGGAAAGATATCGGATTTCGCTAACTCATATACGGTTATACTCTCTTGTGACTCAAAAAATAAAGCTTGTAAGTAATGATTTCATATCTACATGAAACATTATTGCTGTCAAATTGCATTTTCTCAACAAAAGATTCTCATTTCGCCAATGACATTAGTAATCGTTTTTGTTTCCATAATCCTTCACATTTTCTATAATGACATTAGTGCTAGATGTATAAAATCACCCTCGTAAAGAGATAATTATGAAGAAAGTACCACTTGTTGCATAAGAAACAAAAACCACACAATATAAACACATTTTATTGCCAAATTTCATTACTAACGGAATGCGTTAAATGTGATAAAAGTATATTAATATTTTGACATAAAAACTAAAAAACACACGAAATCAGAAAAACGATAAAAATGCTAAAAGTTTCAAATTTATTTTAATAGTAATATTTCATGATTTCTCAAAAGGTTAAATTCTGGAGAGAGTTATAATTTTTGTGAGTCGGAGGGACATCATTTTTACCATTGATTTGAATGAGCTAGCGATTGAGACTAAAATTAATTTTTAATTAAATTAGGTGGTTGGATATGCAAAATGCAGGGGTGATTCAGAGTGACTGTTATTAATATCAACTGTTAGATTGATAGAAATCAACTCCCGAGATAATGTCCCTCCGTCTCACGAAAAATTGATTGTTCTTCTCGAACTCATTCCTTTCCCAAAAAATTTGAAAAACAGTAAATGAAAAAAATTAGAAAATTGCGAAACTATAGAAATACTAATAAAAGCAAAAATATGAATTAAAACACAGACAGACTCAATTAGCAATACATAAAATGAATATTTCAAAAAACACAAAATGAATATTTGAAAATAAAATAAAATATGTGGACTTTCAAGTAATAAAAAACTGAAAGATGAATTCAAGTGCAAATATTTTGCGCCCACCAAGAACTAGCCTAGCGGCAGTGGAGGTTATATGCGTCATGTGTTTGATTCTTGATGAGGCTTTAGTGGAGTGGATTATTTGGTTACAATTATTTTAATTATTTGTATATATATGTATAATTTTATTTGAGAATGAATCTTTTTGTTACATAACGTCAATATCTATACTATATATAAAAAGGGAAGCATTGAAAATATGAAGCTACGTTTCAACCAGTGTTGTGAAATCCGACTCGATAGTCGACCCGGCTATATCACTGGGTCATTGGGTTAGAGGGTCAACCTGAGTCGACCCTGGTTCAGTGCTTATATCAATAATATAATATTTAAATATATATACAAATTCAAAAGTATTTTTATCAATTTTAATTCTTATAAAGTGTTAAGTAAATGAATCAGGTCGAGTAGTTAGAGTTTCCAGAGCATTGAAAGGGGTCTAGGGTTCGAACCTTAACGTAGGTGATTTTTGGAAAATTAAAAATTGGTTCAATTGGTTGGGTCAAAGGGTTAAACCGACCGGGTCAAAGGTCAACCGTTCGGGTTGAATGGGGTCAACCCTGGTCAATTGCATTTTCGGATCAATAAGAAAACCGACCCGATTAAGTCCCCGAGTCTAGGGTCAACCGGGTCAACCCGCCGGGTCGGGTCGTGTTTAATAACACTGGTTTCAACTACCCAAAATACTCCTATTATAACTAATATTTACTCAAAACTAATTGGTATGATATTACACTTCAAATGATGTGCATAGATCTAGGCTAAAATAAAATAGCTGAAATCATTTTTGAGGAGTTGTCAATCGTTTCCAAAAATCTAATTAGAAACCTGATTATTTCATTTTTTTTGTTTTGTTTAAATTATAATTATATTATTATTTCATTATTATTTTTTAAATTTTTTTATAATTATAATTATTTTTCACGAATTCTATTTATTTCTAGAATCGTGTGGTTTTTAAATTATTTTGAGATATTATGAAACTTGTAAGACTATAATAGTATTTGAGCATAAATCTTATGTCTGAAGTCTGTCTCATTTTAAATTACAGGTGCTCCTAAGTCTATTATAAATTATACTCCCTCTGTCCCACTGAGTTTGTCCACTTTCCTTTTTTAGCGTCCCCTAATGTTTGTCCACTTTCCTTTATTCTCTACCACACATTCTACTTTTTCACTCATTTACTTATTATTCATTATTCTCAACCACACATTTTATACCTTCTTTCTATCTTAATTTGCATGCAAATGGTGCTTTTGGACAAACTCACCGGGACAGAGGGAGTACATTGATATTTCCGAAACTGGGACCATGCAAATCGTACGAAGATCTTTGCAAAAAAATGTTCGAATCTTCTATAAGAGATTCCATTTGACAAATGACAACTTGATCAATGCAAATGCATAAATAGGGTGGTCGATATGTCACTAATAGATAAAGAAATTGGTCATGTCACCAAAAGGCAGAAAGCCGATTATGAGCATGCAGAGTAAGTAAACATTTTACCTCCATTAGGTTACACTTAATGATTACTAATAGGATCATATATGCTTGAGGCTTGACACAATGGTGGATAAATGTGTTTCAAATACTAATTGATTACTTCAAATTGGAATTCATAGCGTATTTTGATTGGATACTCAACTGTATTTTGTATAGTGAGTCTCTTAAATTTGTCCACACAAAATACAAATAGATAATTATTCTTACTAGTGATTGTATTTACCAATAACAGGTAGCTAAATATATATAAAGGCTCATTTTAAATATGTGAAGAAAGAAATGGTACAATATACCAACAGAAAATGCTTAGCAATATCCCTAACTAATTTTTTTTATTTAAAAAAATTCAATATAGACGATTTGGCTAGAAATATGAGGGGTTAATTATCATAATTATTTCACTAAATAACAGGCAGCATCTCTGAGCAAATGAAGAGCTAGAACTACAAAAAAAAGTTGACAACATTATTTGAAAAATGAATTATTGCACCATGTCCACTCATCAACTTGTCCATTATTGGACATTGTTTAGGTTCATTGTTTGCTTGTCCATATTTGTTTTCACAACCTTTCCAAATAATAATAAACAGTCTCTGTTTTATAGTACTGTACAACATCATGGTACATTTTTCACTTTATTTCATGGATCTTCAGTTATTTAAAATGCATGAAATTCAACTACATTTAACTTATGTGTACCATTAAATTTTAGTCTAGTTTTCTGTAATATATTTTTTCAAATAAAAAATGAAACAGTATAGTAATCATTAAGGAAAATATGGTTAGGGTAATTAAATAGATTCGGTATCTTCTCCTTGCTTTGCGGATTCCAACACGTTGAAAAACAGTGACAAATCTGAACACGACCGTTAAATTCACCAAATTTGACGGACATAACGAGGCTTCATAAAACACAACGAATTCACCAAATTTGACGGACATAACGAGGCTTCATAAAACACAACGTTTTCAGCTTTTAGTCATGATGTGACGTCATCCGATGCTTTTGGAATACACTCCACTACCTGGCTGGCTAGCAGTCAAATATTTATAAAAGCATAAAAGTCAAATAGGAATCTTATTTAATGGATTAATTTATCTAAATTACAGTGTCCCCTCTTAAGTTTTCAAGTCTACAAAACAACCTCATATTTCCTTTTACTCATGAGATTACTAGTTCAGTGCTTATGTCTTCGGGCGAAAGCAAATATAAAACTAAGAGGAAGAGAAATGTTGAAATGTAAAAATAATAATTTATCATTATGCTTTCGGGATTATTAAACCCTATAAATATAAAACATTTCTTTTCTCATTATTGTCTTTATAACAACAGAAATAATTCGTAAAAAGACTAGACAAACACAATATTTAAGACGGAGATGCATCATGCAACTTGAACTCGAGTTATAGTATATTAAAAGTGCAACCGCTAGACTATCACTTATTCTACGGGAATTTTTTTATTGTTGAAAAGTATGTTCTTCTTAAAAAAATTAAATATAAAATCAAATTCTTAAAAAGACAATTACGAAATATTTTTCTTGTACAAAAAATCGCAACCTAGCCTCGAACATTTCGTTCTCTGATTCCGATACTCAAAAGCATTGTGAATCTCGTCCTTAATTATTAAAAAAGAAATTTATTTCTTTTATTTTGATACAAATTTCTAAACAATAGGCATCGTTTTGAAAATATTTATTGTTAAACTTTCACGCCCATGTTTTTTTTATTAGTCCAATAAATATGACTAATTACAAAATGACCCAGTCGCTCAAACCATATAATATCTGCGGATAGGAAAGATTCGAAATTGAATCATCAAATCCATGAGAGAAGAAGAAGCAACAGCGCTGATGCCAAACATCGAGGCGACAGCAGCTGCACAAGACGTCGTCGTATCATTGGAACTAACGACGGCAACATCTCCACTAGCACTAAACATGTCGGAATCGACTGAGATGCGGATCCAACGACTCATATCAGAAAACCCAGTTGTCATATTCTCTCGGGAAGCTTGCTGCATGTGCCACGTCATGAAGAACTTGATTTCGACGGTCGGAGTCCACCCGACAGTGATCGAGCTGGACAAGGTTGAAATGCGAGGTTTGAGTGGGGATGGAACTGCCCCGGTTCTTTTTGTTGGTGGTAATCGGGTGGGTGGGTTGGAGGGGTTGGTGGGTCTGCATCTAGGAGGACAGCTCGTGCCGAGGTTGGTTGAAATTGGAGCTCTGCAGGCACGAATCTCCGATTGAGTATTTGATGGTATTTTAGTCATTATCACATCGCTTATCTCCAAATTGTCATTTTACTTTGACAAATATATTTGCAATTATTTTTAGCTAACTCTCATATTTTGAGGAATCGCTCCCGAAGGATTAACAAACTGTACTATATAAGAAAAATAAAGATATTTTGCATAAAAGTGGTCAGCTATTCGGTCTCTATTCGTAGAGATCGATGGTTCAAACGATTTTTTTAAATGAATGAATATTTTTAAATGAGTTCAGCTTTTAGGTTACAAAACTTAATCATCAATTAATTGAGTGACATTTTGATTAATTTACTTACCGGTGTCTTTGGATTCTTTGGAAACTTTTGGACATCTCTTGGGTCAGACATTATTTGACCTTGATGACTTGGGCCGAAACAATGTCATTTTGTTAATAATTGTTGCGTTTTGGCCTTTCCAGATTTAAATCCTTTCAATATTTGTAAACCTCACATATTCTTGAAAGTAGAATATTTATTGAGATGCATGGAGACAAGGTATGGAATGTTTGAAGGTTTATGTATGAGCTTTAAGATTGTGAACTATTCACTAAGAGATTTATAATTTTAGAAGAATGAGTGATGTGACAATCGACGTTGAACGTATCAAAACTATTGGAAATCAAAATCAATGGAATGACGCTTTTTAACTAAGAGGACTTAGAGGTGGCGGAGGTGACTAGTGTGTCGATGAGTTGAATGAAAGGTATACCGGTCCAAAACATCTACTACAGCAAGGATTGATGTCTTTCCTCCACTGAAATATGCTTATCTGTATGATGTAAGAGATTAATGCATAGTTGATACATGGAAATGATAAAAGCAAGCATAATTCTTGATTTTGTCCTTGACTTATAATACAACCTCCACTGTCGCTAGGCTAGCCCTTGGTGGACTGGGAAGGTGCTATTCATTACAGCAATCTTATTCATGTCTGAGCCTTCATTTAATAAGGAGCTGCTCAAATTTCTTCACGTCCAGGCTGTTGTTGAATGAGCTGTGTTTTGTAATAATATTAACAAATCGCTTGATGCCAAGTTTTGCTAGTAAATAAACACACTCCCAAAAAAGACACGAAATCAAACTTGTCATAATACTTATAATATTAGTATAATTCAATCAACCAATACCTCAACTCCAAATAATAAGTAAATAAAATCAAAAGGTAAACCCCCAGATTCTGTTGGTGATACGAACCGCACACATTCCCTCATCCGATTCCGAAGACGACCCATTCCTCTTCAACAGCAGCCCGACACATACCACCCTAATCCCGATCATCCTCGACTTCCATTTCCCGATATTCACACCCATTTTCGTCTCCATTTCCAATCTCGACCCGATCATCTTCCCCTTCAACTCCGATCTCAATCCCCTCGCCGCTTCCAAATCAACTGTCCTCCACTCATTGAAAACGAATCTCATCACCGTCGAATTTCCAGGCTCCGATTCGAACCGCTGGAATGTCGAATTCGCTATTAATACGTTGCTGAGGTTGGAGTAGACCGACATCGAAACGGCACCATATAGAACGGTCAGTTTTGAATTGGGGTTTTTGACTGAGATGGTTAGATTTCCGGATGTGTACAATCGGCCTGAAGCGTCCGCGTCGAGATTCCCTACGAGGGTCAGATTCGATAGCTTCAGAGATGCGATTGTGAACTTGGGTTTTTGAGGTCGGTACAGGATCCATAACACGCCGCACGTGGCGCCGACAGCGACGGAGAGTAATAGAAGTGTGATTAGGAACCAAGTGAGGCAGCAGCAGCACGTGCAGAACGTACGAGTCGGAGCTGGAGTGGTTGTAGTTCTCTTCTTAAGAGCTGATTTAGGGATTTGGAGCTTGACGGCAGTCGGTGGTGGTTTGGCGAGTGTCGGTTTAAGGATTGGTTTAGGGTGTTTTGAAGGTGGTGGGGGTTTGTCGGTGGACATTTTGGGATGGGCTGTTGGAAGGATGTTTGGAGAAGAAGATGGAGCGGAGAGGAGAGTGAGACTGTGAGAGTGTGTGTCGAAAGGGACAAATCACGGTTGCCAGCGCATTTTGATATTTTATTTATTTATATTTGCAAAATAATATGTAGTAATTTTCATTTAAGGTGTTTATGGCTTGCTGTATAATTCTGATTTGTGGAAATGGTTGAAGAATAACACATATATTTTCGAGGACATCTGTTTATGGTTTAAGGATTTCGTCTTAATCGTTAATTTTCATCAATCTAACGGATGAGATTTAAAATAAAATATTCGTCAAATTAAACTGCTTGTGTATTTTGCGAATTCAACTTTCCATTTTAATCAAATTTCATTTTAATCTCAATCGTCAGATTAATCAAATCAATTGTTGAATTTTGTTCTTCCGGCTCAAAAATATTTAATGTCCTAACCCTTTGATTTGTTGTAGTGACTATTTAATTTTTAGTGTGTAATTGGGTAAATATAATAAATGTAAATTAGAGCTTAAAGCGATGATCTGCAAGACTGGATCATGTATTTTTATGTGATAAGAACCATGGAAAAAAGATTTTTAATTAAAAAAGTATTTGCGGAAAATAGAGGTCGGCAATTTATTTAATTCGTGGAAAAAGAATAAAAAAAGATTTTGTTCTAATTTGGAATGGTTTATTCGTTTCTTGAAATGAAAAGTTTTTGTGCTCTGGCGTTATTTGGCCCACAACGAATTCATGATATAGGGTATCCAAATACGACCTTGAAAAATAGGGATTTCTATGGACCTAAAGCTATTTTTATCAACCAATAAAATTGTTGGTTGAGCCTCTCCTCCTACTACTACTGGCTCAATCAATAGAATTCTATTCCACAACGTTCTGCTTGCTGCTCAAGTTGCAGTCGTTTACTCAGGTCTACCAGACAATAGGTTAGAAATGTATATCAAATAACATGATAAAATATCTATCAAATTGAAGATGGGAGATGCAACACACGATGCTACAATAAATCGTAGAATTCATATTAGTTATATAAAAAATTGTATATTCTCGAAAATTGGCAGATATGAGAATCAAGTGAGCTGGGGCATCTTTTTTGAAAATATAATCTCTTGGTTTGGAAACAAGTATTTAAATCAGTGCGTGCTATAAAAGGAGTGGAACGATGTTGATGTACTGAGTCGAATATTTAGAGAAGTCTTTTAATTAATAGAAAAATCCAAGAGAAGATACAATTAAGTGAATGAGTGCATCAATCAAAGATTAGAGCTATATTAGCAGCCAAACATTAAAACTACAGTACCCGCTAAAAGAATATGTTTTACAGAACACGAAACAAAAATGACCAACATTTTCCACGGAGGTCGGCAATCTCGAACATTGTAATGGACGAAGCAGTGTTCGAGAGAACTCAATATGCTGAGATAAGCCATAGAGAGAGAACCGAGGGAAACTTCCTACGCATCTAGACGAGTCGTTGGAATGACTTGAAGAGAGAGTCTAGCTAGTTTATATCATAGTTCGATCGTCATTAGTAGATTATTGTTTATTAAAGTTGGGATAACTCCAAATCAAAGACATATTGTCCTGAATTTGGTTATCAAATTTTTGTCTCGTATTCACTTTTATATACTCACTTTTACTCTAAATAGTCAAAACTTTCCAACGCGTTTACACATAAATTTCCTTAACTATTAGGACAATTCTTTTACATGCACCATAACTACTCAACTACATATATTTTTCAGCTCCCAAGACCTGTGGACCTGTGGTTATCAGATTCTTGCCGAGATAAAAGTAATTTACCAAATTTTCGCCAAAAAAAAGTCATTTACCAGTTCTTTTGTCAGTGAATATAAATATAAAATTGTTCGGAAGCCATTAAGCCTCAGAGTTGCTTTCTTTACGTATGCGTGGCCATAATAATGTGTATGAAATTGATAGTTCTAAGTAGTCTTTTTATTTATGCGTTCAATTCTTGTTTAAAGTACTGTTTACAGTTCATCTGTAATCAATCGAAAGATAAAAGAAACAGATATTGGAAAATTTTGTAACCATGTTCTACTCAATATAAGTCTAACAAAGGGGCTTATCCTTCAGACTTCGTGGAAATAAATTCATTATAGCAAATATCATTACACAAACTTACTTGTTCATAGACTTCACTCTATAGCAACACTATTATTATTATTTCTTTGTGAACACGAGTGATATGACTTCACCTCTACCACGACTGAGATCCAACCTCATAATATCATTTGATCAGTTCTTCAATTTTGATCATTCACGAGATTGCGTTCAACACACTTTTCAATGTCTCCCTCTCGATCAAAACTTCATTCGTTCACCTTTACCATGAGTATTAGTATAAAGCTTTTCTTGGGTTCAATGTTATTTCTTTCACTTAGCATTATTTTTAGGGTTAACTGCAGAAAACCACTATTATAATACCCCGTTTTGAAGTAAACCACCATTTTAACAACTAATTACGAAATGCCTATGTTATAATACCTCCGTTATCAAAAAATCACCATTGACACTGTTCCGTTAAAACTTTCGTTAAGTGCGTGTACGCGTGACAATAAAATATTATTATATATTTAAGTTAATCACCAAAAACCTTTATTATGATCTCAGTTTTACAAAAAACCACTATTTTAACAACTAATTATCAAAGTATTACCAACTGCACTGTTCATGCTAAATCAGAGGCTTGTACGATACTTTAACTCGTTAATAAGTGTCTGCTAGCTACATGATGCTTCAATTTTAACTTGATGGATGTCAATGAAGAAAGAAAATGCAAAAGAAAACTCATGTCTGAGAGTTTATTATCAATATTTAATGATTATCGACTGCCTAGTTCAAATATAAATAATTTTCCTCGTTATATCCCTATGAAACATGATTTATTATATCACTACTTTAAACTCTAATTGTTGTACTATATTGATCTTAAAGATTCAACTCTGTGCTAAAGATATAACAGCTTCTCACCGCACCCGCAACTGTAAATATGCTTTTATTAGGTTTCGTGTCTAATGTGGATCATAAATTAATGAATCGTAATGTAGTAGCAAGAGGTTATTGCCTTACTAATCAAAGATAGCTACAATCATAGCCTCGGCCTCATTCCCTGACGTAATATATATTCAAATGATGGTTTTTTGATAATGGGATATTATAATAGAATCATTTCGTAATTAGATATTGAAATGGTGGTTTTCTGCAAAATAGGGTATTATAATGGTGGTTTACAATTTTTAACGGACTTGTGAAAATGGTGGTTTTTTATAACGCCGCTATTGTAATATACTCATTTCGTAATTAGTCGTTAAAATAGTGATTTTCTGTAAAACATAACATTATAGTGGTGGTTTTCTGCAAATACCCCTTATTTTTAATACTTTTCCATCCAATCTTTGATGGTCGACTCCTCCTTTTATATTCGCTGAGATGATTGACCCCCTAAATCAATCTCAACAATAATATTAAAATTTTCTTGTTTTAAATCCTTACTAAATATATATATATATATATATATATATATATATATATATATATATCCAAAACATCCACTTTTTCTAGTACGATATCTCGTGAGGTATATCAGGCAATCCCTACATCTTAGAAACTTATGGTATCTTTATTGTTAGGATATTGCCTCATGCCTTGAACAACATTCAGGAGAGAGATGATTGTGGTGTTTGTTTTGTTATATGCTGTATTGTTTTATCAAAAATTATTGTCATTTGTATCGTGTATAAGAAGTAGCGATCTTGCTATCAATCACTCAATCTCTAATCTTAGAGGTCGGTGGTTCAAGCCCTCTATGCATCTCCGCCTTAAGTTTGGGGCTTATTCCAATCCTTGAGTTATGTTAAAATAATTTCTAAAAAACATATTCATTGCAGCGAGACATGTTAGTTGCACACTTGACATGTAAAAGACGTGATGCAATCTCATCTCTTGGTGAAATGCAATTAATGGATGCAAAGTGAATTTTATGAGTCCGCTAAAAGAAAGGAATCCACATGTATAAACATATACATATTCATCCTTCTCATACATTCTTTGCATATGTAGACTACTTTAGTATAAACTTTTTAAAATTGAATGCACCACTTCAATTTTCTTGTAGTACAAAAGTTTACCAAGGCGACTCATCTCAAACTCCAAATCTTAATCGTTTAGTCACATGAGATATTTATGCTGATATAGTATACATCATCCCCAAAAGAACATAATAGGATCACCTTCGTTTTCTTTACTCTTCTCTCTATTTACAACTTGCACTCATATGAATTTAGCTCTTGAAACCAAGGCCTTAGATGCTTCTATGTTCTATCTAGCGATTTTCAATATGCTTTAGTGACTTTGTAATTCATGATGTTCATAGAGGGCCTTTCATTCTTGACGCTAGATGTTGAAACTTACTGATTGATATATTGTCACGACTCAAATTAGGATCGAGACCGGCGCTACATGAATGGTCAAACAAACCTCGAAACATATTAATTTCAACTCAACATTTAAAAATAGGGATTAATTGCAGAAAACCACTATTATAATATCCCATTTTGCAGAAAATCATCATTTTAACAACTAATAATGCCTCCATTATAATACATCCATTATCAAAAAACCACCATTGACACTGTCCGTTAAAAATTTCGTTAAGCACATGTGCGCGTGGAAAAAAATATTATTTTATATTGAAGTTAATTACCGAAAACCACTATTATAAGCTAAGTTTTATGATAAACCACCATTTTAATAAGGGTTTTTGCCGAAACCACCCGTCCAATAGCAAATTTTTAACAAAACCACCCTCTCGATTTTTTTTGATTTAACCACCCACTAATTTGAAAATTATTAAATTTGACACCCGAATACTGTTCCGGCGACTTATTCCGGTAAAGTTCCCATTGACTTCGTTGACTCACAATTTTTTTGCCGAAAACCACCCCTTCAATACCTAATTTTTGACAAAATCACCCTCTCAAAAAAAATTGAGTTAACCACCCACTAATTTGAAAACAATTAAATTTGACACCCAAATCAACCTGTTAATCGGGGGCCTATAGAAGTTTTTCATGAACTATCTCAATAGGGATTGAAATTCAAGCGAAATAAATGAGCAAAGATAAAAAAATCGGCCAGAAAGCTTGTATAAAATAATATGAGTTAAAACTCGATCTTAATTGAAAAGTGCAATTAATAAACAAATTTAGTATGTGTCGATTTGTTTATATTGGCGAACAATGTTAAGATTAAAAGGGACATTTTAATTTTTTGAGAGGGAAGGACTTAATGTTAAACGTTGATTTGATTAATCCGACGATTGAAATTAAATTGACTATTAATTAAATTGGGTGGTTGAATCAGCAAGAAAAATGGAGTGGTTGTATTTGACGATTATTTCGAGAAACAATCTCATCCAGTGAATTGTTAGTAATCAAAGGTTCATTTTGTGTCCCATTGCCGCACAAAAAATATGTGTCATTTTTTATCTTTACCGTTGAGAACAACTTGAACATGTTTATTTAATGACCAGTAAATATTGGCTTAATAATTAGAACATAAATCATTTATCAGCTCATATAAGATGTTAGTACATCTATGTTTGAAATTAAGGCCAGATGGTTAAATACCAATTATGGAATCCGTATTTATATGTGGTTAACTCAAGAAATTCGGTGTCAAATTTAATAGTTTTCAAATTAGTGGGTGGTTAACTCGAAAAAAATTGAGAGGGTGGTTTTGTCAAAAATTAGGTATTGAAGGGGTGATTTTTGGCAAAAAAATTGTGAGTCAACGAAGTCAATGGGAACTTTATCGGAATAAGTCGCCGGAACAGTGTTCGGGTGTCAAATTTAATAGTTTTCAAATTAGTGGGTGGTTAAGTCAAATTTTTTTTGAAAGGGTGGTTTTGTTAAAAATTTGGTATTGGAAGGGTGGTTTTCGACAAAAAACCCTTTTAATAACTAATTATAAAAGTACTACAAACTGCACTGTTCATGCTAGATCAAAGGCTCATACAAGAATTTAACTCGTTAATAAATGTCTACTAGCTACATGATGCTTCAATTAAATCTTGATGGTTGTCAATGGAGAAAATAAAGCTAGAAAATGCAAAAGGAAATCCATGTTTGAAAGTTTATTATCAATGTTTTATGTTTATCGACTGCTCTGTTCAAATGGTGGTTTTTCTGCAAAATAGTGATTTTCTGGAAACAAGACATTATAATGGTTGGTTTTCTACAAATCAAGACATTGTAATGGTAGTTTTCTTCAATTGTCCAAATTGAAGTTATATACTCACGCGTTGTGTGGCGCGTGTTTTACAATTTCTAACGGAGTTGTGAAAATGGTGGTTTTTTGATAACGACGCTATTATAATATACTCATTTGTAATTAGTTGTTAAAATAGTGGTTTACTGCAAAACAGAATATTATATTAGTTGTTTTCTGCAAATACCCTTTAAAAATAAAATGGAGCATGCTAGCAAAGAAAATAATATCAGTAGTGGAAGTAAAAAACAAAAGGAACAAAACTCCAAGTACAACGGAGCAAACTAGCTACTAAAATAAAATGAGTAACTGTAACGTAATAAGAAGACTATCGTGCTGACATCGTACGTCAAGGAGATCAGCTATCGTAGAGGTCGAAGTTGGTACTGGTAGCTATCACTTATTTGATAGGGGTTTCAAAAACAACAGGGTGGGTCGAATGAATCAGTGAATATATAACAATCTTTATTCATGTTTGTACTAAGTAACAAACAATCACATGTACAAATGCAAAACATGATGCAACGATGTATGCAGACTGATGCATGTGTATGTCAATGAGCAATCGTCACTGTCAGTCTGGACTATCATATTAGAGTAAAAGCTTAATATCATATCAGAGCAAAAGCGCAATCATGTTATGGTGCGTATCATGAATGCAATGATACCTAAATGTAATCCATCAAATATCTAGTTTCTTTCCATTTTCACATATCTATATCAAAAGAGACGATAATTAATATCGTATTTTAACCAATAAACATCAATCCTAGAAAATAAGATAAAGTATACACTCACTTGACTACTCAATCAAAATACCAATACTCGTCCACAAGTCAGAGTGCTCGATCAACTAAACCTCTCGAATCACTTGAACAAAATATATTAATTATAATCAACCACCAACTTCTGCTGGACTGTTTTTAATTCTTCTTTTTACCTTGTTTATGGTACATACGTAAGTCACCTGCATGCATAAACACTATATGAGTACGAGTGTAGTCTCTGAATACATGTAAACTTAAGTATCAAATGCGAAACCCATCTCATGTTTCATGCTCCGCCACTTTAAATCATCAATTTCATAAATATGCTTCATGTGTACCTTATCACCCTTTTTTATTGTAGTACATATATCAATATATGTAGATCAACACCAACACACAGTATGCAATTCTGATACTCAAAACTCCATGTTTGGGCTGTAGTAAACTGGGGGGTTTGTCCCAAAACTCGGTGCAACACATCAGTAAATTCGATACAATTAATAATACACAAGGATAACACAATTTATCCAATACATTTTGAAATTTCATTTACCTGTTTGTCATACAAATTAACTCAGTACAACGCATTGTAATAAAACATCTACATCAACAAAGCTCAGATATTTTATTTATTAGACCATTATTTAGCATGATCCTTGAAACTGAGCATAACATGACTCTGATCAGATTATCAGAGTCAACCCGCCGGGGCCTATGGTGATGATATTTAAGATTCCTCTAGTTATGTTCCCAATTAGCAGCAGAGGTGCGGTAAGTAAACCAGTAGTAGTCTCATTACGAACAGAGGTAAGGATCCTTATAGTTCCATACTTCCATCCCTTACAAGACTGTTGACTAGATTTGTGACATTAGTTTGAAGCAATGTTGGACTTAATGTGATGTTCACTGAGCCAGTGGAATCAGTTACGCCGACACTCAATGGTCTAGTTCCGATTCACACTTGCGCCAAGGCACCTGCGTGCATGCACGAATGATAATCAGTAAAATACATGCATATTAATACATGCATATTTGTTATATGTTGTTCGAAATGGAGTAACAGCCGAAGAAGTTGCAGTACCAGAGAAAATAGCTAGGGCTTGCTATATTTTCAATGGGGGAGGCCGGTAATGGTGTTCCTTAGTCCGGTAACGGTCACTTGGACAATACTTAGGATGTTGCTTACAGCCTGAGCTTCCATCAGTGGAGCTTCAGCCATGAAGAGAACCGAGATCAGAGAAACCACCAAAGCAATTTTCAAAGCCATTGTTGCTATACTTAGATTGGTACTTGTGTAGATTTCGATTGTAGTAATATTGATGCATTGGAGGCTGATATTTATACAAGATATATCATGTGAAGTTGATATTAGAATTAAGGGCAAGTTGAATGGTGCGCTTGTAATGCAACTAGCAGCAGCATGCGGGTTTTCAAACAAGTTGTGATGAGTCCATCTGCTTTTCATCAAATTTTTAAGCAGAGTGACTGAGTGTGATAGTGATGATCGTGTTGCGCCAAAAGTGGCATACCAAGGTTTTGGTCTTTAAATGTTCAATTTTGTCACTTTGATCGTAGCAGTGGAATATGCTAATGCCTCAGTGCTTGTTCAACTCATCCACTTACATACAACTTGTACGTATAGTAAACTAATTATATCGCACAATCATATAAGTTGCAAATCTTATCAGCAGTTACTGAACTGAATTACTTAATCTTAATTATTAGTCTTTATAATTTGATAGTTGAGATTAAAGTTAGTTTTTAGGATTTTTTACCGAAAATCATCCTATCAATAGTAGTTTTTATGATTTTTTACCGAAAATCATCCTACCAATAGTAGTTTTTATGATTTTTTACCGAAAATCATCCTATCAATATAGTTCAATTTTAACCAATCCACCCCTTCAAATATTTACGTATCTTATATACCTTTTTCTTAAACCTAATTTCTACTAAACCCTACATTGAATTTGGGCTGCTTAATTTGCTAGGCTCATTTTTTTCTACTTTTTACGAATTGTAACACATAGACATGTTTTTTTGTAAAGTTTCAGCACTCGAATATGATCTAAGCACACTTTCCAGAATATCTAAGTAACAAGCTAATGACATAAAGATTAATTTGAACAATATAAACCCAAAAAACTAAGCACACACAATCTTTTAATGTGGAAACCCTGCGAATCGAGCAAGCACTGAGGTATAAACTCAGTTTTGTACAAGCTGAAGCAATCAAGATGAAAAAACCTAAACAACAAAAGACTAGACTGATTCGAAAACCCTATAATTGAAGACAAGGAGCAAACTTCCCTTTATGAGACCGAAACCCAAGAAATTCGTTCACAAACTTCGCCGGACCACTATACAGGTTATACAACCTCGTAATCCGTCTTCAGCAACCCTCACAACTCTCCAATTACCAATCAGAGACTTCAATCGCCAAGGCGCCTCAATTTCTCCGTCGTCAACCGTTTCGTCTTCTTGTCTCGATTTCTTCTTTTCTGAACTTGTATATTTCTCTCTTCTTCAATAAAGAGTTAATCCATGTATTTATATCACCCCCAAAACACTGTTTTTCTGCCCAGGAATTAATCTCCCTTCTTTTAGGTCTTAAATATTGTTGACCAAGCTAGCAACAGGTCACTCCTGACCAACTAATAATAACTAGAATAACCTAAATTCTGCCTATAGAAGCTAAGCTAACACTTACAAAATTTCTTCCAGATTCTAGGCAACCAAAGACATTTACAAATGCAGCTTTTACTTACAGACTCAAATGACAACAACAGAAGATACTGCAAATCTATAAAAATTAATCTGACCATAGCAAAGTTTTCCAGTTGTTTCTCCTTTTCTACGATTGGCTCAGACACATACTTCAGCGATGCGCAGAAACTTCCTGCAAAATTTAAATTTGTTAGTTGTCACAATTTGTGTAAAGTCTGCTGGATTCACCTTACCAAGATTTTTGTCAATCTTAATAACTTTTGAATCCACCAAATCTTTGATAAAATGAAAACGAACATCTATATGCTTAAAACGGTCATGAAAAACAAGATCACGGAAAAAACACAATGCACTCTGGCTATCCATAAAAATTCTAGGCACATTATCAATAGTAATTTTTTTAAAACTTAACCTTGAAGCTAAAGGGCCTCTTTTGCCGCTTCTGTAGCAGCAATATACTCAGCTTATGTCGAAGACAGAGCAACTATGGGTTGAAGCTAAGATTTCCAGGACACACAACAACCATGCCATGTAAAATACAAATCAGTAGTTGATTGCCTACAATCTTTATTACTAGCATATATAGTGAGAATCAACAAAACTAATCACTGTGAAAAAGCCCTAAATTCTGAGTACTCAAGAAATATCTTAGCGTATATTTCATGGGTATCCAATGTTTCTCACCTCGATTAGACATAAAACGAGTGAGTACACTGATAGTAAAAGTTAAATCAGGGCAAGTACACAACATGACATACATTAACGAACCCACAGCTACATCATACGAAAATTTACTCATTTTCTTTCTTTCTTGCTCAGTTTGCGGACATCTTCCTTAGTTCAAAATGCCTTCCTAAGGGTACACTTATAGGTTTAGCATACTTCATTTCAAATCTGCTAAGGATTTTATCAAAATATTCACCCTAAGATAATTTGATTAATCTCCTAGAGCTGTCCCTTATTATCTTGACACCTAGAATTTTCTAAGCACGGCCTAAATCCTTCATATCAAAATGTCTTCTTAGGTCATTTGTTAATCTAGCAATAGCATCTTTACAACTAGAAATTATCTGAATATCATCACATACAGAAGAACAAACAACGAAATACCAGATTTCATAGTTTTCAGATATGGGCAGGTGTCAAACTTTCTTCTTAAAAACCATAAAGTTCAGCATACAAGCATCAAACTTTTTATTACATTGCCTAGGTGATTTCTTTAACCCATAAATTGACTTTTTGAGTAAATAGACATTATTTGGGTATTTACTATCAATGAAACCTAAATGTTGATCCATATAAATAGTTTCAAGCAAATCACCATACAAAAAGCCGTTTTTACATCAATATGTTCTAATTCCCAGTCATTTACTACCGTCATTGCTAATAATAATCTCATAGTTTATATTTCATAACAGCAACAAATATCTCATCATAATCTACACCTTTCTGTGTAAATCCCTTAGCAACAAGTCAAGCCTTAAATCTAGGTTTGTCTCCTTCAGAGCTACTCCTTGAACCCTAAAACACCATTTACATGCTACAGTTTTAATATTATTGGGTTTGAGTACTAACTTCAAAGTCTGGTTTTCATGCATACTCTGTATTTCCTCAATCATAGCTAATTTTCATTTATTTTCAAATTTACTATCAACATCATCATCATAGGTAAGAGGAGTATCGTACTTAACAATTTCAGGAGCAACTAAAGCAAACTTAGGTAAGTTTAGGGAACACTCTACGAAATTACAATACTTAGGATTTGGTTTAATAATCCTAGGTTCTTTATCCCTAGATAACTGATAATTAGTTAAATCAGGTAGGACATTTTCATTACTAATTGCATCAAACTTAGCATTTCCAGAATTTAGTATATCAGTTCTATTTAAAGGCATCACAACAACATTTTCTAATATTTCAGTATCATTTGCCAGATCAATACCAACACCATTACTCAAAGAAGCAGTATTGAAAGGACTTATCTGATTCTCAGAGGACGATATGCCCATTGACCACGTAATCCGGAGATACTGTCTTGATTCAGTTCCTCACCATGATTCCTTTCTTCATTGCAGGTCGTAGAGGGTTTTCAACTGAGATAATACTAGAAACTTGTTGATCAGACTCAAAAGAGCCTGACTGCGAAACACATTGTTAGTCCTATCTTTAAAATAAAACCTTTCTCATTAAAAGTCATTGATCTGATTTTATTAATCTTATACACTCCTGATTGGATTACAAGCAATTTGTATCCTTTTGTTCCATAAGGATATCCTATAAAAACACATTTATTTGCACTAGGATTTAATTTTTCTTGGTTTATATGAGCGTAAGCCAAACATCCGAAAGGCTTTAAGTGCTACAGGAAAGGCTTTTTCCTTGTCCACAACTCTTGAGGAGTTTTAAATTCTATAGCTGAGGAAGGCGATCTATTAATTAAATAAGAGGCTGTTAATACAACCTCCCCCCACATAGAACTTTTCATGCTTGCACTTACAACAAACACCTATCTTTATCCAGCAAGGTTCTGTTCATTCTTTCGACCATTCCTGTCTGTTGGGGAGTGTAAGGCATTGTTAAGTGCCTTCTTATACCTTCTTTAGTGCAAAACGTATCAAATGCTTTATCAAAAAAATCAAGACCATTATTTGTTCTTAAGCACTGAACTTTAGTGAGTTTGAGTCTCAACCAATTTTTAAATTTATTAAAAGCCTCATTTTTATGTGTAAGCAAAAACAACCAAACCTTTCTTTAAAGGGGTATTTGTAGAAAATAATTGTTAAATTGGTGGTTTTCAAAATGGAATATTATAATAGTGGTTTACTATAGCTAACCCTTCTTTAAAACTAATCAACTATTGAGAGAAAGAAACTTCTTCCTCCAACTGTTCATATTTGTGCAAGTCCCCATAAGTCACAATGCACATAATCAAGGGGTTTTTTTTAACTTGAAGCTCACACTTATCAAACGAATGAGTTGTCTTCTTTCCAAGTATGCAAGTTTCGCAAAGTTCAATAGGGATAGAGTTATAATTAATTAATCCTGATTTATCTATATGAAGTAATACCACATTTCCTATATGGCCCATTCTAATGTGTTATTTCAGTTTTTTCTAACAACAAGTGAGAATTTTCTACATTAGAAATTTCAAGATGGATTTGTAAATAATATAGTCCCCCTGAATTAATTTCTCTCAATAGAACAGATCCATCCCTCAAGACTTCCCTGACCCCATGAAAAGTTGTTACTTGGAAACCTAAGTCATCAAGAACTGATTTAAAAATCAAGTTCTTTCTTAGGTTTGACACCATATAACGTTTGCAGTATTCTGGTTACACCATCATGTAACCTTAAAGGAATAACTTTTCCAGTTCCTCTAATCTACAAAGTGGTATGATCACCCAACTTCACCTCATCCTCATTAATTAGTGTTGATTTAGAAAATAAATTTCTAAAGGGTGTAACATGCATTGTACAGGATGAATCTAAGATCCAGGCCTTGCTGTCTTCTTCAGTCGATACAACAAGTAACTCAACATTATATTATGGTCTAGCTTAAAATACATTATTGTGACCACCTTTCACTGCCTTAGCGTTATTTTCTTTTACATATTTTTTCTTTTTAAAAACAATAATCAACCTTGTGACCCGTTTTATTACAATAGTTACATTTTCTATTAGCCTTTTCTTGCTGCTAATCTACAGGCTTCTCATTAGGTGGGGTTTTTCATGATTTTTGTCTTTATTTTTCTTATTCTTGTCTCTAACATACATGACTTCATTTTTAACTCTAGCCTTAGGAGCATTTTTATATTTAAAAGCCTTAATCTGTTCCTCTTTTCTACAAATAGTCTCAGTTATTTTCTCCGAGAGTAATTTCGTCCCTAGAGTATTCAACAACATCTCTAAAATTATCCCAGAGTAACTTTGGATTGTCCTCTGGAAGCTCGCTAATCTTTATCATCACTTCTTCGGTGAGTTTGACAAAGATGGCAGAAAAAGCCTTTTCTTGAAGGTTCTTCTTTTGAGCAGTTGATGAAGCAGGATCAGCTGCCAAGGCCTCCACTACTGCATCCCATATGTCCTCTATGATAAGGACATACCTCATCTTTTTCTTCCACAGATTGAAGTCGCCTTGTCCGATCCACATCTCAATCTTAGCCAAATCTTACATTTTATAATGAAGAAGTAGTATCAAATTCAAAGAATGTTAAAAAACCCAGAAATTATTCCAGAAGATGAAAGCAAGATAACACAGCGCAAGACAAAATAATTAATTCAGCCAAACAGAAACTGTTATCAGAACTAGGCTAAGATTTGCTATGGTAGTCTACAAAAATCTATTAAATCCGCTCTGATACCACAATGCTAACAAGTTTTAGCACTCGGATATGATCTAAGCACACTTTTCAGAATATCTAAACAACAAGCAAATGACGTAAGGATTAATTTGAACAATATAAACGTAAGAAACTAAGCACACACAATCTTTTAACGTGGAAACCCTACAAATAGAGGGAAAAATCACAGGTTATACAACCTCTTAATCTGTCTTCAACAACCCTCAACAACTCTCTAATTATCAGAGACTTCAATCGTCGAGTTGCCTCAATTTCTCGTCGTTAGTTGCGTCGTCTTACTCTCTCGATTTCTTCATTTCTGAACTTGTATATTTCTCTCTTATTCAATAAAGAGTTAATCCATGTATTTATATCAGCTCAAAATACTGTCGTTTCTGCCTTCTTTTAGGTCTTAAGTACCGTTGACTGAACAACCAGTCACAACTGATCAACTAATAAAAACTAGAATAATGTGGATTCTGCCTAGAGGGTAAGCTAACACATACTTGAATTTGGGCTGCTTAATTTGCTAGGCTCATTTTTTTCTTCTTTTTTACGAATTATAACACATACTTAGACATGTTCTTGAATTTGGTGGAGTAAAACTTGCTGCAATTGAGTGACATGGGATGTTGAAGCCCTCCATCACATACATATAGACATTATCATTATATTTTGAAAATTATTACTAAAATCCATGTTTCCGAACTGGAATGGAATCTGGTTTTAAGGATTGGGGCATGCATGGGGTAATTTGATTCAAGGGTTAATAGAGTAATTAATTAGTTATCATACAGTAAAATAAATGATCTCGGTTAAATAAAATTTGAATTTAATTTTTTTAAAAGTTAAATGGATGATTTATTAAAATTAATTTATTAAACGTGTGATTTTCAAAAAAAAAATATTCACAAAAACAACACTCGAGATTTATTAGTAATCAGCTATCATGATTCTATATTTATTTACATGTCATCGTTGAACTTTATTCTAAGTAACTAAATTCCTAAACTATAAATAGAAATGACCAGAATTTCAGATCCTAAATCAACGTTACTCTGGTTTCTTAGTAAATAGTAAATACATTGAGTTATGCATTAAATATTTACGGCGACAAAAAATGAAATCATTGATTCGTTGCCGGTGTTTAAGGTTGCCCAAAAACATTTTACACCAATTCATTTCCTAAATAATAATAACAACCACGTTTCAAAAATTCAACCTTGTTGCCGTCCCATTATTCAGGATCGGATCTGGGTAAGTCTCATCACTAAAAACTTGAATTCTACTGATCTGAATGACGCTAATCTCATCGTTGATTATGTGAGGTAGGGATAGTGATAAGCCTGCTGTGAGACACAATTCGCCAGCAATGATTCAATTTGTTTTTTTATCTCTTCGTTTGTTCTAATGGGTTGTGTATTGATTTGATCCACTGAAACTCAATCCGCTTTTCATTCATTTCCTTCCATGCATTTTAAGGTTTGGTTTCTTTTGTTGTAGGTGAGGTGTTTGTGAAAATTCCTGTGATAAAAATTGTCCTTTTCATTGCAAGGTGTGTAGTTTATGTTAACCTACGCATATTCCACCAAACACTTTCCACCATTGGATCTTTTATCATTATTGTTATTGATTTTTTTATCGGCATTCAATTGTAGATTCAGGATTGTTTGTTATATATGCAGATTAGTCTACGTGAGGAGTGTGTGTGTTATCTCATCAACATCTCACCAGCTCCACAAACCAAACCTTTTGAAGAATCCCTCTTTGGGGATTGGGTTTTAGTATTTGGGTTAGTTGGATCTACATTGCTGTAAAGATTTGGTACCTTGTTTCTATTCTTAATCCGAGCGATGGAACGGGCAAGAAGGTTGGCGAACCGTGCGATTCTCAGGCGCCTGGTGTCTGAGTCGAAGCAGCAACGTCCGAGTGAATATGTGGCATCTGCTTCCTCTCCGGTCATGTATTCCTCAACTAGGTATGCTTCAGCTTTGTCACCTTCGGTTTTCAGTGGAAAAAGTAATAAATCAGATTTGGTAACTGGTAGGAGCATGTTAAATAGTTTTGGTTCTCAATCTCGATCCATATCTGTTGAAGCTTTGAAACCTAGTGATACTTTTGCACGTCGTCATAACTCTGCCACCCCTGAAGAACAGACTATAATGTCCAAGTCGTGTGGGTTTGAGAGTCTTGATTCATTGATTGATGCTACTGTGCCTAAATCAATTAGAATTGATTCAATGAAGTTTTCTAAGTTTGACGAGGGATTGACTGAATCTCAAATGATTGAACACATGCAAAGTCTTGCATCTAAGAACAAGGTATTCAAATCATTTATTGGTATGGGGTATTACGATACCTTTGTCCCACCAGTCATTTTGAGGAACATCATGGAGAATCCAGGTTGGTACACCCAGTATACTCCATATCAGGCAGAGATTTCACAAGGACGTCTGGAATCATTGCTCAACTACCAAACTCTCATAACAGATCTTACTGGCCTACCCATGTCAAATGCTTCCTTGCTTGATGAGGGGACCGCAGCTGCTGAGGCAATGGCTATGTGTAACAACATATTGAAAGGTAAGAAAAAGACGTTCCTCATTGCTAGTAACTGTCATCCTCAAACCATTGATATATGCAAGACCAGAGCTGATGGATTTGATCTGAAGGTGGTCGTATCTGACCTGAAGGATATTGACTACAAGTCTGGTGATGTTTGTGGGGTGCTGGTTCAGTATCCCGGTACTGAAGGTGAAGTTTTGGATTATGGAGAGTTTGTCAAGAAAGCTCATGCTAATGGAGTCAAGGTTGTCATGGCTACGGATCTCCTAGCACTAACAGTGCTGAAGCCTCCTGGTGAATTCGGGGCTGATATTGTTGTTGGTTCAGCTCAGAGGTTTGGTGTTCCGATGGGATATGGAGGTCCCCATGCTGCATTTTTGGCCACTTCACAGGAGTACAAAAGAATGATGCCTGGAAGAATCATTGGTGTCAGTGTTGACTCTTTTGGGAAGCCTGCACTTCGTATGGCTATGCAGACAAGAGAGCAACACATTCGCAGGGATAAAGCTACCAGCAATATTTGTACTGCTCAGGTAACGACAATTCTCAATTTCCAATTTTGATGCTACATAAATTCGTCCTTTCTGTCATTCAATTCTCATGCAGAAAATTTCGAATCTTTTGTTTAGGCATTACTTGCAAACATGGCTGCTATGTATGCTGTTTATCACGGACCCGAAGGTCTCAAGACCATTGCCGAACGTGCTCATGGTTTAGCTGGGACATTGTTGGTTGGACTGAAGAAACTTGGAACAGTGGAAGTCCAGGGCTTACCTTTCTTTGATACTGTCAAGATTAAATGTTCAGATGCATATGCCATTGCTGACACAGCTACAAAGCATGAGGTTAATTTGAGGGTTGTTGACAAGAACAATGTACGTCTGTTATATTTGAAATTCGAGGTTATGTTCTTGTTATTGTTTTAACACTAATCTCTGAAGTTATATGGTGATGTTTAGATCACTGTCTCATTTGATGAAACTACTACCTTGGAGGATGTAGATAAACTATTCAAAATCTTTGCTGGAGGCAAACCTGTAAGTATCTAGATATTTTGTGTTGTGGTATAGCTGACTATCTACCCTAATTAAATACTGATTCATGGAAATGTGATTAATTATCAGGTGCCATTTACAGCTGCTTCCCTTGCACCAGAGGTTCAGAGTACAATTCCTTCTGGACTGATTAGGCAGACGCCATATTTGACACACTCGATCTTTAACTCGTATATCCCTCTTTCTGAAGTCTTCTTATTCACATACAACTTGTTTTGCACAATGTCGAGTGATGCCATCGAATTGGTTGTCACAGGTACCATACCGAGCATGAGTTGCTAAGATACCTCCACCGGCTTCAAGCAAAGGATCTTTCTCTATGCCACAGCATGATTCCTTTGGGATCATGCACAATGAAATTGAATGCAACAACTGAGATGATGCCCGTGACATGGCCTAGCTTTGCAAATATGCATCCCTTTGCACCTTCTGAGCAGGCTGAAGGGTTTCAAGTATTTCCTTTTAAAAACTAACTTTGTTGAATACTTGGATAATTATGCTGATCACCGAATTTGTCAATTTTTGTTGATCCGTGATGGTACATTTTCTTTAGGAAATGTTTACGAATCTAGGAGACTTGCTATGCACTGTGACTGGTTTTGATTCATTCTCGTTGCAACCAAATGCTGGAGCGGCTGGCGAATATGCGGGCCTCATGGTTATCCGTGCCTATCACCTGGTATGCTTCTACTCAATAATTCAATTCGTTTCTCTGTGAATATAAAAAACTATGACTTGTGAGTGATAACTGCTATTTAATACTGCGGATGTGTAACCCTTAAAGTGTAACTCAAATTAAATCAAGAGGTGTCTCCAATCTTTTATGATCTTGGATCATTCTTTATCGCTTTTTAATTGTTGCTTCTATTGGCTATAGATCTAGTGGTTGTAAAAACAAATATTCCAAGGATATATGATAATGCACTAAAGTGACTTGACGAGTTATTCTAATGACATACAATGTCTAATGTCTTGAAGTCAAGGGGAGACCATCACCGGAATGTTTGCATCATACCTGTGTCAGCTCATGGAACAAATCCGGCCAGTGCGGCTATGTGTGGGATGAAAATTGTTTCGGTGGGAACTGATGCTAAAGGAAACATAAACATTGCTGAGCTAAGAAAGGCTGCAGAGACGCACAAGGACAAATTATCAGCACTCATGGTAAAGATTACACTCTTCATATCTGTCTTGAATTAATGTAGTCAGTCAAGTATTTAGCATCTCGGTTATTCTAAGAATAATTATATGACACCTATGAGGCTATGAAATTTGTTAATCCAGGTAACTTACCCATCCACTCATGGGGTGTACGAAGAAGGCATTGATGAGATCTGTAAGATCATTCATGATAACGGAGGCCAAGTTTATATGGATGGAGCTAACATGAATGCTCAGGTAAATCGTCGTGGAATATTTTATGTTATGATAAGATTAAAGGCACTGTGTATTTTTCTGTTGAGGAATGCTGATGTGCTTTAATTGCCTTGGCTATATTACAGGTGGGTTTAACAAGCCCAGGTTTCATTGGAGCAGATGTTTGTCATCTGAATCTTCACAAAACCTTTTGCATTCCTCACGGAGGGGGAGGTCCTGGCATGGGCCCTATTGGTGTGAAAAAACACCTTGCGCCTTTTTTGCCTTCACATCCTGTGGTACAGATTTGAATTTAAATCAGTTCTATTCCTTTTCTTTCGGTTGCATGCCGTTTAACACATTTTTGCGCAATGCAGATTGCCACTGGTGGTATTCCCGCTCCAGAGAAGGCTGAACCCCTTGGTACCATCTCTGCTGCGCCGTGGGGTTCTGCTCTAATTCTACCAATATCATATACATATATTGCAATGATGGGATCAAAGGGGCTCACAGATGCATCAAAAATAGCTATCTTGAATGCAAACTACATGGCAAAACGTCTTGAGGTTTTACAATTATCTTCAACCCCCTTCTCTTTAAATACATAAGAATATGCTATTTGACATAATTGAGGACCATAGTTGCGATAGCTTCTGACCATTTTTATTTGAATTATTTTTCCTAAAGGACTACTACCCAGTTCTTTTCCGCGGAGAAAATGGTACTGTAGCTCATGAGTTCATCATTGATCTGCGTGGCTTTAAGGTATCCCTAACTTTTATATCACTAATCGCATGCATTCTTTAAACACGATTTTCCTGAACATGTTCACAAATATAACTGTTATTGCAGAATACTGCTGGCATTGAGCCAGAGGATGTTGCGAAGCGACTAATGGACTATGGGTTCCACGGACCAACTATGTCTTGGCCAGTTCCAGGGACACTCATGATTGAACCGACCGAAAGTGAGAGCAAGGTATCTAACTGGCATCATTGCTTATAACCTTCCCCTCAGTCCTTTGTTCTCGCCTGATTTCAGTGTTACACCAATCGCAGGCTGAGTTAGATAGGTTCTGTGACGCCCTTATCTCCATTAGAGAAGAAATCGCACAAGTTGAAAAAGGCAATGCTGATGTAAACAACAATGTTCTCAAGGTAAATTCACTGAGATTTTTTAATTCCAAAGTTATTCAGAAACAGTTGTTTTTGGAGAGCCTGGACTAGTGTGATTAATCACTTTTAATTTCAGGGAGCTCCACACCCATCTCTACTCATGGCTGATACTTGGACTAAACCTTACTCTAGGGAATACGCAGCTTTCCCTGCTCCCTGGCTGCGTACCTCCAAGTTCTGGCCTACAACAGGTACGAGTCATATTTTCATATGCTTTCGTTTATATTTTCTACAACTGAGATGGAACTATTATTTTTAATCTCAGGGAGAGTTGACAATGTGTATGGAGACCGTAATCTCACTTGCACGCTTCTCTCGGTTTCCCAAATGGCTGAAGAGCAAGCAGCAGCCTCGGCATAATCGGGGGCACCAGTCAATGAAAGGTCTTCACAACCGTGAAGCTGTTCTTCTTATAATTTCTTCTTGTTGTAAATAAATATGCCATTATACTCCTCTTCTTCCCCACTGTGTCCTTGAATTAAAAATACGTTTCAGTCCGTGCTCTTTTACCTAAAAACTCCTCAAAGTGAGGAAATGTGTTCATGTTTAACCACAAAGAAATTAAGTAATAAATATACTTACATAAGATTAGGTTCAAGAAAATATATGTTGCTGATGGATTTGCAGGATAAATATTTTAATTGCCACATATTATTGGAAAACTGAAAACAGTACTACTAATTGGCAAATTTCATAATCTTCTTCCTCAACAAATTTCATTCTCTCTCTTCATTTTCTTTCTATGCCTTCTCTCTTCATCTGCTTTCTATGTCCTCTCTCTTCATTTTCTTTCTACATCTTCTCTTCTCTCTTCATTTTTTTCTCTTCATTCTCTCTTCCTACATGAGATAACGGATCCTCTTTCTCAACCCTTGGAGATTTTTTGATCTTGTTTATTTTTAATTTTCGTAATCTTCATCTTCCGCCTCGCCAACCACCGCCGCCGCCATCCAACCGTGCATGCATGTGGCTTTAGCACATCCCAGTCGTCGTCTCCTCCATCTAGAGTCACATGCATGTGACGGATCGGTCCGTTTCCGTTTATCCTTGTCTGTATATAAATAAACATGTAGTTATTTGATTATATGTATGTTTATCCTTTGTATATGCTTGTATATTCATCCATTCCTCTATGGATGTTTGTTGCGTCGTTTAGGCTTTGTCTCAGCCGGTTTATGCTGTGTAATAAGACTTGATTTCAGTCAAAGATCGTTATGATGTCCGCCTGTCGAACCTGTCGGAATCGATGGTGATCGATGGTGCCGCCAATGGCCCGCTCGATCAACGGTTATATATAGAGAGCACTCATTATTGGAGATGTCTCATACTTTGTTCCATCATGTTGTATTTCACTTTGTACTCATGATCAATATATGAATGAAATACACACACTTTTGATCAAAAAAGAAAAAAAGAAAAAATACTACGAATCTGTAGTTGGAACTGAGCTTCAGCCTTTATTACAAATTACGAAGTTCATATGCATAACAAAGAACACGGCTGCGTACAGTCGAGATAGATCACTGACACATGGACGGATAATAATCAATCTGAGCCGTGAAACGGGAAAGAATCCAACGGCTATCACACGCATAAACAAAAAAGTTGTAAACCCTAGAAGCCTCTCATTTAACAATTCGGATAGTTTGTGAACTATAAGGTATCAAATATTGAATCATACCATTAAAATTGTTGTTTTAAAATTGAACCATACTGTCGGAATAATGTTTCATTAGTTGATGTCGCATGACTCATAAACCGTTAAGTATCAAACAATGAATCATAATATTGAAAACAACGGCTCATGATTCGACACTGCATGATTCATGAATATCAAATAATGAATCAAAAAATGTTCCTCCCTTTTCACTCATTATCAATTAAAGATGCATTCAATTTTTCATTACTGATTGTTTATTATTTTTCTTATTGCACAGAACGCAAGAGGACGAAAGGAAAAAGATAGCCAAACAAATATTGAGAAGAAACAAATGACATATATAGAGATAGATGAATCACCTAGTTATTAATCATGAAAATATGTGTTTTGGTTTAATAAATGACATATATTCTTAAAGATTTAACATGATTCAACAATTGATTCAATATGGTTCATGAACCATATGACCCCTTTTAATGAATCATGTAAATTAAACATGTGTACATATTTCAATTTAATGAAGGGGTAATTTCAGTAAACCACCATTATAATACCTTGTTTTGCAGTAAACCACTATTTTAACAACTAATTGCGAAATGGGTATATTATAATAGCTCCGTTATCAAAATTTCACAACTCCGTTAAAAATTGTAAAACACACGCCATACGGCGCGTGGGTATATAACTTTAATTCGGACAATTTCAAAAAACCACCATTATAATATCTTATTTTGCAAAAAACCACCATTTTCACAAATAATTACAAAATGACTCTATTATAATATCCCAATTATCAAGAACCACCATCTGAATATATAGGTAACGCTAGGGAATGAGGTTGAGGCTACGATTGTGGCTATCTTTGATTAGTAAGACAGTATTCGTTTATTGATTTATAATCCATACTAGACACGAAACCTAATGGAAACATATTTGCAGTTGCGGGTGTGGTGAGAAGCTGTTATATTTTAGCTCAGAGTCGATCTTTGAGATCAATATAAAAGAACAATTAGAGTTTAAAAGTAGTGATATAATAAATTATATTTGATAAGATAAAGTGAGAAAATTATTTATATTTGAACCGTGTAGTCGATAATCATTAAACATTGATAATAAACTCTCAAACAAGAGTTTCCGTTTGCATTTTCTAACATTATTTTCTTCATTGACTTCCATCAAGATTAAATTGAAGTACCATGTAGCTAGTAGATACTTATTAATGAGTAAAATTATCATATGAGCCTCTGATCTAGCATGAACAGTGCACTTGGTAGTATTCTGATAATAAGTTATTAAAATGATGATTTTTTGTAAAACTGTGATTATAATAGTGGTTTTCGGTAATTAATTTAAATATAAAATAATATTTTATTTCCACATGTACACGCACTTAACGGAAGTTTTAACAGAATAGTGTCAATGGTGATTTTCTGATAACGGAGCTATTATAATATACTCATTTCGCAATTAGTTGTTAAAATGGTGGTTTATGACAAAACGGGATATTATAATGGTGGTTTACTGCGATTAACCCTTTAATGAATCGTTAATTTAGTTCAAAAAATTAAAGGTGTATTCCATTTGTCGAATGAAATTTTTTGTGGATCATAAATTTGAGTTTAAGTAATTCATGAACCATATGATAGCTTTTAATGAATCGGATACATTAAGGAGTGCAAAAATTAATGAAACACAAAGTATAACTAACTGAATAATTCGTAGCTAAAAGATCAAATTGTCAAGTTATTTTGTTCAAATTTAATATAAGGAAAACCTTCCTTAATAATGATAAGTTAAAAAAGATATTAGTTATAAAAATATTAAATTGTAACATATACCCACTCCTGCAACTTTTGTTGAAAAAGTTAAAACAAAGGTTGAATTTTGATAACGTCAATCGATTACCAAAATTTAAGGATTCAAAATTAAATTTAGATATATCTTAAAAATATACCTTATGATTAATTTACAATTTTACCCTTTTATGTTTAAAAAAATTTCAAAAAATTATTAAAACCGTCATATTAGATGTCATTTAATGGACGCGATTTGTTTTTATTTTACAACCTAAATACTACTTTTCATGTGATCCATTCTCATCTCATAAATTAATTATTTTAAAGTGAATTAAAAAATACGTATAATTTATTTTAAATTAGTGGATATAAAAAGTGAATAACTAGATACTTTATGCTTCGTTTGGTTGCATGAAAAAATGTATGGAAAATAAACACTGATGAAAAATAAGGAAAATGAGTGTATTTGGTTGAATCAAGGAAAATAAAAAAATAACAGAGGAAACAATTTAACTGTTCCTCTCAATATCCCATGGAAAAAAATTCCTTTTAAAAAAAATTTTCACTACTTTTCCAGCATCCAAACGGAAGGTAAAAGTGCACTAATTTACAAAAATAAAAATAAAAAGTGCATTACTAAAAATTTCAAAATGCATCAAAAATTTTAAAACATTATAATAAGAAATTTAATATGCAAACTTTGTTGTGCACTTTTAAAATATTTATTGCACTTTAAAAAAATTGTGATACACGTTTAAAAAAACATTTTAATGCACTTTCAATAAATCATTAGTTAACAAGAGTGTCCCTTATATTATCTTAATTGATAATAGTAATGATCATATTAATAATGTCATTAATTATATTCATTAAATTATTTGTTCGTATGGTTCGTAATCTTCATTTAAAAAATGATTTGTACCATAGCCAAGCCCTCATTAGTCTACTTACAGTCATCCTTAAATTTGAATAAGAAATGATATACGCACACAGCAATTTATCAAAAAAATAGGGCAGAGCAAGACGTAGACGGTTTTGATTCAGTACAACCTTAATATCTTAATTGTATATAAAGTTTAGGATTAGAATCCCATGCTGCGAACAGTATGTTGCAGCCAAACTCAAAACGACGTAGTTTCAATCACTAAGAATCAAAACTGCGTCGTTCTATAAAAGGTTCATTAATTTTGAAATTGGGTTTTAGTAAAACTACACCGTTTTAATTACTTCAAGTCAAACTACGTCGTTTTAAGTTAATATTTTAAAATTCAAATTTTGAATTTTGGTTGTACCATGTTGTACGCAACATGGGATACGAGAATATATATAGAGGTTTGCTTAGGTGGATCCATTTTTTTGGTGGATTCGTTAATCCTATTGTGATTCAAATGATTGCATTTTATCAATGAACAAAATTGTTTCAACACATTAATAAGTCATGTGAGGTGCACATATTTTACGCAGTACTATCTCAATATTGATGAATTCAATTAACAAATGCAAATTAGGGTTCACGAATCTACGAAAATAAATGTATCTTCATGAGCAAACCTCGTAATATATATTCCAAAAACAGATGGTGAAACTGATTAAGTAATGAACTTAAGTGACCTTTCGATCATCCAAGAAACAAAGGCTCCGGGGCAATAGTTCTCGACTCTTATACTCTTTAGGCTCATCGGCAACTGCATTATGAATATTCTCAAGGAATAAACTAATGACAAATCATAAACCTAGTACAATCTTTAGTGAAAAGGCAAAAGGAGCCTTCAGATGTCTGCAATTTGTTTCATTACTTTGGAGCACTGTAGTTTTTTTTTTTGAAGAATGTATGTGTATTCAATCAAAAAGGGATTTACAAGACACTAACAACCACATAATCCATCAACCAAAAAGAAAATCATGAAACAATACCCAGCTCAATACACGGACAAGGATCAATGAGCTCTCCCTAAATGAACCTCCAACTACAACAACTATACACCCCCAAAACAAATTACCACCTCCTGCCAGCTAAGAGGCTATCCAAAATAGGGAAAACACATAAAACAAATACAGCCAATTGTTAGGTGTTTTGACTGAATTTATTCTTCATTGTCTCCACTTTGAACTCCACCATTCGTCTAACTCTCTCAACAATATCATTCCCCCCCAATACTCTTTGAAAATCAGATCATTCCTCTTCTTCCACACCTCACAAGATGCAGCATTTATGGTAAATCCTGCGACATCCCTCTCCATAAGCTGCAGCACTGGAGTTTCTTAATAATATGTATTTTGGTCCAACCTTTCACGTTAGAATCACATTTAGATTGCCTACAGCATTCTGAATTTGAAACTAGATACAGGCTTCAAGATATCTTCAAAAGTACTCAATATAATTAGGATGAGGCAAATTGCATACATAAAAAATGGAGTGGGTTGTCAAATTTGAGCATGATGATGTTTTATTTTTTATGGGTAGCATGATGGTGTTTGGAAAGGAAATTTTTTAATGCTCAGAGGCATAAAAGGAATAAAATGTCTCTCAGTTTCGTCATTAATGTGCAGACTTTCTCCTATTTTTTAATATTTTCATCTAAATTACCCCTGGCTATTGTTACCGACACCTTATGCATGTAGCACCACTTGTGAAAAGGGTCACTTTTAATAGAATATGTTTTCCCACACAAGAAAATCTTATAAAAAATGAACACAGTAACTCTAAAAGGGAATTTGAGGTAATTTTTGACAAAAAATGTGACACACCACATCTTGTGACTTTAGGTCTACAAATCTAGAAAAAGGGCCAAGCTTGGATTCAAACAAGCTCCGAATTTGAGCAACATCTACCATCTTCTTCTACAGCACCCACTTTATTAACACAGTTATCTTGCTCTGCATATCTCTATTTTGATGCCAAGAGCTATTGTGTCAATATAGGAGTTGAACAGGTGATTCAGCGATACTGAAAGTTGGAGTTTTTTTTCATTCTTTTTTTCTGGGTTATCTAAAGATCTCGACTTTATGCTTCTAGGGTTTTTAGCGTATCCATCAAATAATTTCAAGCTAATTAGCAATGACTGAAGATGCTAGTTTAGTATTTTGGAGTATAAAAGATTGGCTTTTCATTTCTGACTGGCTGTTTTATTCTTGTTGCTGTTCAAATGCTTCACTTTGTCTCACTGGCGTGTCAATGCTTTATATGTTCAATTTCTCACCAGAAAAGTGCAAGTCTTTTGATCGGTGGGGTGGTGGAGTCTTGGCTCATCAAGATTTCATCCCCTTTTTTATTTAACAATAATTTTGCTTGGGTACTTTTGTACTACCATCATGTGTATAAAAGGAGGACTCTGGATCTTATACATTGCAGGAAGTCATTACCACCCGCTTAAGTAGCTACTAGCTAGTGATCTATTTTGGAGAATAATGAGCTCTGCAGGATCTGGTCAGTTTTCTTTTGCTGATTCAGCGTTATTTGTAGCCTGGACGGTGTTTGTGATTGTTTCTTTAATTTGTCTAACTACTTCAGGTAGCGGAAATGCTCCGAGGACTTTTGAGTTTGGAAGGACTCATGTGGTCAGGCCCAAGGGCAAGCACCAAGCTACTATAGTATGGCTGCACGGCCTTGGTGACAAGGGATCTAGGTATGAATCAACTTTACTTATCCTCTTGTCTTAAGTGTGGATTATAGCTGCTGACTGAAGGTCACCTTAAAGTTCCATGTATGTAAAAATATGCATGACATTTTTTCACTGCACTAATATCGATAAGGATCTATCTGTTTACATACTTCTACCAAGAAACTAGCCTAGGCCACCAGGGCCAACTTGTTTAGTAAATATTGTGCAAGGTTTTGATAAGACAAAATGGAACTGTGAATGACAAATTTGTTTTCCTCGTAGAATGGTTGACATTTTATCACTTTCATTTGATAATATACAGGTTGACTTGGTGGTCTCTTCATATATTCCAGCTTAATATGGAATTAGATAGTATTAGGGGACCACTAGTAATGCTCAACGTCATAGTAGCACTGGTGCTTACCTACCTTATTTATTGTCACGTATCTAATGATGGCACAAACCCAAATGCTTATTTCGAACATCATATGATTCGCCACTTCTTTTGGTTGGGTATCAGTTTTGTGGTCCCAAAAATAAAATACATTGACTATAGGATTAAAAAAGAATGCAAAACTAAATAAAAATTTAAGTTCTAATTCGTCTATAGAATGCAACCTTGTGCATCATTTTGGGTTTGCAATATGCAAGCAGCTACAAATCAATTGTTTTTGTTTCCTTCTTGCAGCTGGTCTCAGCTCCTAGAGACTCTCCCTCTTTACAACGTAAGGATGGTAAAAATGTATTAGGTTCTCAGCTCGTACTTTTATTCTGAACTTGACTTTCACTGTGCTGTTTGACGTTTCAGATTAAATGGATTTGTCCTACTGCTCCTACTCGCCCCGTAAAAATATTTGGTGGATTTCCTTGCACTGCTTGTAAGATCCCAACTCTTACTCTAACCTGTAATAATGATAGATAATATGGTCTACTTTATCTGTGGTGTTATCCAAGTTTTGCACTCTTTTTTACTCAGAAAATATACTGTATCAGGGTTTGATGTAGGAGAAATTTCAGAAGATGGTCCTGATGATCAGGAAGGTTTAGACGCTTCAGCAGCCCATGTTGTCAATCTGTTGTCAACCGAGCCTGCAGATAGTACGTCATTGGGTTATATTCTTTGAATGAACAGTTTCTGAAAGCTACTAAATTTGTCAAACCTTAACTAATTTTATCTCGAGTAACTTTTGAGATTCTTTCATAATTTTCTTAAGTCAAACTCGGAGTTGGAGGGTTTAGCATGGGTGCTGCAACAGCTCTTTATTCTGCTACATGCCGGGCTTTAGGAAAATATGGAAATGGAAACGTGTATCCTTTGGATCTAAGTGCATTTGTGGGCCTAAGTGGCTGGCTTCCATGTTCAAGGTTAACTCTGGACCATCCAGAAACTTGTACCTCTTAACTACATCTGACTTGCTGTATCACTCATAATCAACTTTAATTTTCAGGACCCTGGCCAGCAAGATGAATGTATCCCAAGAGGCTGTACGCTGTGCTGCATCCCTGCGTATGTTGATTTGCCATGGGAAAGGTAATATGACATGTTCCGTACGCTTTAGTGAAAACTCGGTTTCTGTTGAAGTTGTTTCACCAATCAATTTTGAACTTGTATACTTGGTTTAATTGCTTTATCAGTCTAAGTTTATGTTTTCATATGCTCATTCCTCTGAATCAGAGATCTTATTTTACGTTCTGAATTAGCATTTTGTTTTTCACAACAACAGTCATACTTGAATGCTATGGTATCTGTTGTTCAGTCCTGATACTTCCAAGGAAACATCTAGGAATGCATAAGCAACTCTTGAA
>QZGG01001127.1:0-78647 GCA_006409495.1 Sedum album
AATTATTATGCAATTACAGCTGGAGTAATAATACTAAACTAATCAATGCAACAACAAGACCTCAAAACATATCATTCGTAGATCAAAATCCAAACTGAAGTCAGTGAGTTAGCTAGACATACTGAATGTTTACATCTCAAGATTTATGTTTGAACAACTAAAATAACAAGAAAAATCTGATTGTGCGTAATCTGGTCTGCGCGTCGTTCTAAGTCCGGCTCTCGGATCTAGGGCGGAACGGATCTTGCATGGATGCACACGGATGATGGTTCTTGTCTCTAGCTCTGTATTTATATGCTCCATCTAGGGTTTCCGCAATAAAATAGGTAGGAGAATATTTGGGAATTATCTTTATCTTTTAAAAATCAGCTTAGGAAATATTCTCGTGCATGATGACATCATCGTTCTGGATTTGTTACTGACTGCTGACGTCATCGCTTTACCCCTGCGCGACATAACTTGCCTGCTACACTTCTCGTGCGTTCTCCTGTTCTTCCGGGTCTTGTCATCCTTTTGTTCTCGCTAAGGAATTCAGCCTTCTTGTTGCATTTTTGTTCTAACTTCTTTGATAAATCTGAAATACAAAACTACACCAAAAGCGTAATCTTATCCTTAAAATGTTAGAAATAGAAGTAGTATAAAGGACCTAAAACGGCATACAAAATTGCCTTATCAAATCCCCCACACTTACTCTTGTTCGTCCCTGAACAATCCGGCTTCCTTATCTCTAAGTGTAATGTGTGCGTGAATGGACTTACTGCGCAATCTTCTCCGCGCCACTTACATGATCTGTGCAACTGTGACCATACATTAAGGTAATTAATTCAAAAGTTGTTTTACCTCTCTTGTGGAATGCATTCCAATTCGGATGATTGGGAGATAGTCCTTTTAAGCACCGGTCACCGAATTTCATCTTGACTAGCAATTGTATGGTTAATCGTGTCGCTTCTTTTGGTACGTGATTTGGTTCGCATTCTCGGGATTTCTGAGCCTACGTATTTGAGGCTTCTCTATTTTTCTCGAACAGTTTTCTGATATAGCATGATGTACAAGTCTCTTTCCATTGTTTGGGCCTTTAGAGCTTTACATTTGAATTGAATACTTTACTGGTCCGGATCTCTTTTCCTTCCCTAGAACGGTTCCAATAATTGCCTTCGGATCACAACTATGGAACAACCCCCGCTCTCGTTTCCGATCAGTCGTGCGCAAGTCAGGTCGCGCGTTTGCAACCGTGCGCCCCTTCTCGAGTGATTAACTTCGAAACGAAGACGGTCTGTATTCCCGTCTCGTCACGCCATTAGGGTTTCACCTTCGGCACTTGCGCGACTGAGCTTGCTCTTTGTTTCCGAGATTGCGAAGTACCAACCTCCACGACCACTCTTAACCATACAATCGCGCATCAAACTTTGTTCGGTCGACACTTCTCTAGGACGTTTCTATCACCTCCACACCCCTCTTTATTCCACTCAAGAGTGCACACAAAATTCGAAAAAGTTAACCAAAAATCAGAATGGATCATACGCAGGTGCACGCAAGTATCGCATACAAGTCGCGCAAGCCATTGTTTCTCGCGCATAATTACCTCCTTGAGATCACACATCTAGCTAGTCTAAGCTGACAAATAAAAACGAAAAAATAAACTAACTAAGCTAGATAGATGTACTACCCCCCCACACTTAAAAAAACGTGTCCACACGTTATGCACAAGTAGAGAGAAAGAAGTATGCATGCATGCAACTGATGATATGGCACTAATTAAAATAACATGATATGCATGGTTCAAATAGTCACACACCGAATAAACCACAACACCGATTTAAAACATAACACCGTTCATAACAAGCAGTTCTAAGCTCAAGTTGGCACCACTGGGCGCAGCATACTCCGTGACGCGCTGCAAGTTGAAAACCCAGCGTAGATCAACCTGGACCTGAGGCCCGCATGCACGCATGCTTCGCCTTGGCGCAGTATTCTCTGGGGCAGCTTCTTTTGCAGCATCGCTGCCAAATAACCTTTGTAACTCCAATATGCCATCCAATCTTTGCGGATTTTGATCCCTCTGAACATGCGCATCTTCTTGCACGTCAGAAACTAAGCCCGGACGATAGTATGGTCCTCAACCCAAGGCTCCATGTGTAATCCTCTTAAGAAATACGTGATCAAGCCCGCGCACAGAAGGGGACCCCTCGCGCTCACTGACTCCCAGTAGGTGGTGAGCAGCCTAGTGTAGCAGACCTTGGTCCCGTAATATAGTCCAACAGTTCTGGGCGTTGTGATCCATCGTAACGCCCAAGTATGGAGTGTGAGATGAGTCGCTGCATGTAGAACAACTTCGGATCCAATAGTTCAGTGCCCAGGCTTCTTCCTCCAGCATATTCCTTACTGGTATCCGTCCACCTCAGCCCCGCGCATTGCATCAAAACCCATCACAGCGCCAAACTGTGATGGCGTTGCCTCAAAGCACACCCCACGGTGTCTATACGTGATCCGGTTGCTGAATCCCTTATATGAGGCAAGAAACTCAACAACTTCCTCCACATCTGTATCACAATAGAGCTCCATGAATGTAACTCATCCTGTTGCTGCAAACGCCGCATGCACTTCCTCGTAGATCCCATCTCACGCAGGAAGGCCTCTAAACAAAGACCGACGCACACCTACTCAGCTTCTCATAACTTGCCTCAAAGTCCTCCCTCTCTGATTGATCCATAGATATAGCCATTGCAATATTCAACAACTCGAAACACAAAATTTGCTTGTGCGCGTGACCTTACTATCGCGTAGATCTAGATCTAAATCTGCCTACAGCTACTGCTTCCACTGAAATAAACCAAATGAACTGAGAATGGAGCAGTATGTTACCTTTGAGGAGATCTACAAGTCTGCAAAAAATCACGTGATTCTGGGCTGAGCTGCTGTGGCGGCAATGCGGTGGCTCTGGGTGGCGGCGGCTTGGGTTTAGTTTGTAGAGAGATAAGTGAGAAATGAAATGTAACACAAAACTAACCCCATATCATGTATTTATAGTGCAAAATGAAAGCCCATTAACATGCATGCATGGCCCAAAACTAACTTGGGCCTAAAACTAAACTAAGCTAAACTAAACAAGAAGATAACAAAAATAAAAAATAAAACTAAGTTAACGTTGTTAGCTCGACCCATCTCGCGCAGACTATGGCGCACATCCATTTTCCCCCACACTTGAGTTTTTGCCTACTCCTTCATCTACGTTGTTCCTGCATGGCTAAAATTCAAGTGTATCAGTAGTCTCAGATGAACGAAATAGAACGTAATTATTCTCATCTGAGGGAAGTGATTTTGTATGCGCAGGATTAAGCTCAGAGCGCTTTACTTCTCGCGCACCATTTAGCGTCGAACCTATACGAGCACGTTGTTGAGTGCTGCAAATTTATCAAAACTCTCATACCAGTATAGTATTGGCAAGCTGGGGTCGAATCCACAGAAAACGGTGAGTAGTCATCTTTTATCTACAATCTAAAGTTAGGGGTTTGTGAGTATAAGCAAGCAAAAGAAAAGAAAACAGTTGCGCAAGTATGACTGGCGCACAATCAGAAAGCAGTCACCCAAGAAGTTAATAAATATGAAGGAGATGAGCTCGGTTCAGATTCTTCACTATGAATTTCCATGTTTATCATTGGTTACTAAAGATTCATGATATAATGTTCACGTAGGTTAAGGTCCCGTCACAGCTTGATAACCTACGCATACATTCTGGTCAAAGTCCGTATGATATTATTACTCAATCTAGTCTAGTCGACCACGAATCCGGTCAAGGTAGCTATCAACTATTCTAGTGTTACTCCTATCATTCACAGTCACGTACTACTGATAGTTTAACTATGGATAACAGATTCTACAACTAAGTCTGTGGTGCAATGCTTCGCTTAATTGTCTAACCTAATTATCATGCAATTGAGCTTGGAATAATAATACTAAACTTATCATGCAACTAAGAACAAAACCTCAAAACATGTCATTCATATATCTGAATCCAAACCGAATCCAGTAAGTGAGCTACTCATACTGAATGTATACATCTCAATAATAAATATTGAACAACTAAGGTAACAAAGCAAATCTGAATGACGCGTCGTCTGGGTCGCGTCGGCAGCTCGCGCGCTTAGCTAGGTCTGAATTTTGCTCTGAGCCGGTTAGTCCCCTTTGCGCAGCCTGTACATGATTTCCATGAAACTTTGTATTTATACTCTTGCCTCCTAGGGTTTCCATGAATTATTAGGCAAGAAAATCTGTAGGAAATTATCTTTATCTCTAAAAATCAGCTTTGGGAATATCTTGATCTCCAAAAACCGAACTTAGAAATATTCTTTGCGCGTGATGACGTCATCGCTCTGGATATTTCGCTGATTGCTGACATCATCATTTTGCTATGATGTCGCGACCCACACTCGCGCGACACACTGCTCGCGCGCTAGTTGGTCTTTGGCTCTTTGTCACTTTGTTGTCTTTTGTTCCGAGATTCAGCCTTCTTGTTGCACTTTTGTTCTAACTCTTCTAATCAACCTGAGATACAAAACTACACCAAAAGCGTAATCTTATACTAAATATGTTAGAATTACAAGCAGTGTAAAGGACTTAAAACAGCATACAAAAGTGCTTTATCAAATCCCCCACACTTACTCTTGTTCGTCCCTGAACAATCCGGCTTCCTTACCTCTCGTGTACTGTACGCGTGAATGTCTATGCCACCCTCACAACCTGCGCAACCGTAACTATACAACACAAAACTGTTTTAAGTAATTAATTCAAAATTCTGTTTTACCTCTCTTGTGGAATGCATACCAATTCGGATGATTGGGAGATTGTACTGTTTAAGCACCGGTCACCGAATTCTTCTTGATTTGCGATTGTATGGTTATTCATGTTCGCTTTCTCTGATACGTGATTGATCCGCGTCTTAGGGTTTCTGAGCTTTACGTCTTTGACGCTTCACTTTTTGTTTCTCGGACAGTTTGATACACACTTTGTTGCATGATTTCTTCTTTTCATTGTTTCGGCCTTTTGAGCTTTAACTTTGAACTGAATACTTTCTGGTCCGGATCTTATTCTTCCCTAGAACGGTTTCCAATCATGGCCTTCGGATAGCAGCTATGGAACCACGCCCCGCTCTCGCTTCTGACCAGTCGCGCGCAAGTCAGGCCGCGCGTTTGCAACCGCGCCCCCTTCCTGAGCAACTAACTTCAGCGAAGACGGTCTGTTTTCCCATCTCGTCACGCCATTAGAGTTTCGCCTTCGGCATCTGCGTGACTGAGCTTGCTCTTTATCCTTTGACCGCGAAGTACCAACCTCCACAAACACTCATAACCACACGACCGCTCCTCAAGCTTGGTTCGGGTTACTGCTTCTCTAGGACGTTTCTATCAGATCCACATCCCTCTTTATTCCACTCAAGAGATACACAAAATTCGAAAAATTAACAAAAATTCAGAATATGCCATATATGCACAAATTACCGCAAGTGCGCGAGTAACGCATAGAGGTCGCGCACGCCAGTGTTTCTCGCGCACAGATACCTCTTGAGATGTCATATTCAGTTATATCTAAACTAAAAAATGAAAAATTTAAAATAAACTACTCCTAAGATAGATGTACTACTACCCCCCCACACTTAAACAAAAACGTGTCCTCACGTTGTGCACAAGTAGTAAAGAAGGTAGTAGCAATGCATGCATGTGAAAAGTTTGCGCCGATTAAAACAATTGGTCAAACACCGCTTAGAATTTCACACCATCAAAATAAATCAAGACACCGATTAAAATAAAACACCGTTCAAAACATAATACCAAGTTAAAATACAAGTGTTTTAAAACAACCGATAAGTTCATCCACCGAAAAAGTCAAGACACCAATTACAAAACATTTAAAACGAAGTTGAAAAGGACCGGGAGAGCTATTCTATTGGATCTTCGCTTTGCAGCTCATACCCTTCCGGAATCGGGTCTCCAGCACGCCATCCTCTGGGTGGCGTCAAGTTCAGGTTGGCACCCTGTGGCGCCATATACTCCATAACACGCTGGGCGTTGAAGACCCAGCGTTCATCCACTGGAAAATGTTGCTCTGGCGTGCCACTTCCTTGTGCGCTAGATTTTGCTTGCGCACGCTCAGACCTGCGTCTGCTCCTTCTGGGTGCCAGGCACTGGCGCCACTACCTCTGGCGTAGCCCTGACATTCTCCAAACCGAGCATGTAGCTCCAGTACGCAGTACCATCCGTGCGAACCTTGATCCCTTTATACAGACGCATCTTTGGCGCGTCAGAAATTCAGCCCGTACCATCGTGTGCTCTTCTAGCCATGGCTCCATGTGTAGCGCACGCAGGAAGTGCATGATCAGACATCCGTAGAGCAGCGGGCCCTTCATGCTCACAGCTTCCCAATAGCTGGTGAGCAGGTGCGTGTAGCGCACCTTCTTCCCATAATAGAGGCCCTTCAAAACCTCCAAGTCCATTAGTCCGGGCCTCTGAGATCCATTGTAGCAGCCCAGAATAGAATGGGATACGAGCCTTGAAGATAGAACATCTTCGGGTCCAATAGCTCCGCCCCAAACTCCTTCCAACTGCGTATGGCCTGCTGCCATCAGTCCAGTCATCCCATGCCTCTTGATCGGTGTGCACATCCATTGTTGTGCCAGGCATCCTGGCAAATCCCATGACCGCGCCAAACTGGGATGGCGTGGCCTCATAGTACACCCCCCCCTGTGGCGGTACCTGATCTTATCCGCGAGTCCCTCATATGATGCCAGGAACTCGAGTACATCCTCCACATCTATAACCGAGGATAGCTCCATGAACGATGCCAATCCGATTGCGGCGAATGCCGTGTGCACCTCCTCGTAGAGTCCCATCTCCCGGAGGAACTCCTCATCCACAAAAATAGTAGGCAAGACCTCGCACCTGCTGTACATCCTGTACTTGATCTCAAAATCCAATTTCTCGGACTGATCCACACAAATTGACATTGTACACAGCAAAAACACAACCAAATATCTCAAACTAGCGCGCGTGTCCTGTCGCACGCGAGCACTATGCAGATCTAGATCTGAACTTCTTCTAAACAATTGATATACCAAAACTTGTCCAAATGAACAAAATTTTGAAAAGTAGAATACATTTATCGAGATCTACGTTCTGACCAAAAATTGCCAGATTCAAGAAATTGCAGCGGCGGCGGTAGGCGGTGGTCGGCGGTGGCTTTGGTGGCTTTGGGGTTTTTTGTGTTAGAGATATAAGTTGAAAATGAAATGTAACACAAAATGAACCCCATATCACATATTTATAGAACACAAAGCCCATATGCATGCATGGCCCAAAACTAACTTGGGCCCGAACTAAAACTAAACCTAAAACTAAAACTAGAACTAAGCAAAAACTAAACACACACAAAAACACGAAAATTAAAACTAAGTTAAGTTTGTCGGGGTACCTCCCGACGAGTGCTTTATTTAACGTCGTTTCGACGCAAGTAGCGCATCCTATAGCGCTCGGTCCTCCTCCCCACACTTGAACTTTTGCCTAAGTCCTTAGCTTCATTGTTTTTGCATGGCAAAAATTCAATTGAGTCAGTATCAGCATATAAAACATAATTAATATGCTCAGAGGGAAGGGAAACAGAAAATGCAAAGTCTCGCTTATTAGGCCCTTCGGATGCGCCAGACTGTGCGCAGGTTAACTCTCGCGCATCCTTAAGTCGCGCAGCCCTATTCTGTAGTACCATCATGTGCACCTTCTCCGCATTCTGATGCTGGTCCCATGTGTCGTACTGTTCACGACCTCGCTCTCTATTCCTCTTATCAGGTGGCTTCGTCTTTGTGTTATTCTGGCGCGCCATAGGTATTTTCTTCTGGTTGGCACGCATGGTCTAGAAGTAATAGCTTTGTCTCTAAACTTTACTTGGTTTTCTACCACTGGCTCCTCTGATAATCTTATTCGATTGATGACGTCCAGTCTGATCTTGCGTTTCTTGTCCTGTAGCGTCACAATATCGTTTCCAACGTCAATGCAAGCTTTTGCGGTTCTCATGAATGGTCGGCCGAGCAGCACGGTTTCCCTTGACTCAGTATTCGGTTTGTCCATGTCAACTACGTAGTAATCTGCTAAAAACTTGAGTCCACCGATATGTTTCAAGACATCTTCAATCTTACCTTTTGCTTCGCTCCGTGAGTTATCCGCAAGTAATAGACCGATATCAGTAGGCTCTAGAGGTCCCAAAGATGACGCAGAGTACAAAGAATATGGCATTAGGTTTACCGAGGCTCCTAAGTCAAGCATGCACTCACTAGCAAAGGTGTCTCCAATGGTGCATGGGATGGTGAAGGTTCCTGGATCAGCGAGCTTCTCTGGTAAGTCCGGAGCCAAACACAATTTTAAACTAGCCTGGAAATCATTCAACATGATTTCCTCACTCTGCTCCGATGCGTCAGGATTGATGCGAGTGAAAACTGGTGCGACTACTAATTCTGTACTCAGCTCTGCTGTGCCATCAGTAGCGCGTGTATCAACTGGCACGCTAGTACTGTCTGGCTGTGGCGCGTCCACCTGAACCGTGTTGATACTTCCCTTTGGGTTCTGAATAACCTGCGAAGGTAGATTACCATCACTAGCCTTTAACTCGTTTACACCAGTAGCAATCTGAGTGAGCTGATTTTCTATCAGTTTAAATCGTTTATCGTTTTGCTCTTCATTCCTTCGCACCGTTTCAGCTAACTGACCTACAATATCCTCTAAAGATTTCTTCGGCTGCTGGTTATACTACGCTGGCCCTTCAGCGCATTTGTGCAGCGGGTTGTAGGAAGCAACTGGCGCGTAAGGTCGCGCGCCAGTGGGTGCATTAGGTTGCGCGCGCCAGTCAGCGCGGGGTCTCTGGAAATTCTGCTCATTCTTCCAGCTAAACCCGTTCTCAGCTAATCCAAATCTAGGCTGTCCTTGCCTAGTCTGTCCATTGTTCCATCCTCCTACAGCATTAACATCTGCGTGTTCTTCAAACAGGGAGGGGCATGTGCCTGTCGGATGGTCTGTGGCATGACAGAATTCGCATGGTCTTGTATCAGCGCTCTGCTTCATCATCAACTTCTGCATCATTGACGAGCACGTCGTTGAGTGCTGCAAATTTGTCCCGACTCTCCTACTAGTATAGTATTGGTAAGCTGGGGTCGAATCCATAGGGAACGGTGAGAAATCTCCTTTGATCTACAACTAAAATTGGGTTTGTGAGTTAACAAGTAAAAGACAGAAAACAGGAGCGTGAGTATACTACTGGCGCACAGAATTTACTACTAGTGTGAACTATAAATATGAGATGAGCTCAGTCTAGACTTCTCACTATGAACTTTTATGTTTATCACAGGTTTTTCTAAGGATTTATGATAGATTGTTCACATAAGCTAAGGTCCGGTAAAGGCTTAATAACTTACACATATATTCCGGTAAAGGTCAATATGATATTATTACCCAACCTAGTCTAATTAATCACGAATCCGGTAAAGGTAGTGACCAACTATTCTAGTGCTACTCCTATCATTCACTGTAACGTACCTCTGATAGTTTAACGATAGATAATAGAATCTATAATTAGGTCTGCGGGTAAAGGCTTCGCCTAACTATCTAAACTAGTTATCATGCAAGTATGCTCGGAGTAATAATACTAAACAGGTCAAACATTAAGAACAAAACCTCAAAACATATAATTCATAGATAAAAGTCTAAACTGAATTCAACAAGTTAGCTAGACATGCTGAACATATTCATCTCAATATCTATATGTAAGCAACAAGTGAAAACACTATAGCCTGGTGCGCGCGTCGTCAGAATTCCGGTCCCTCTTCAGGCTCTAAAGTCGCGCGCCTATGATTCCCATAAAGCTTTGTATTTATAGTCTTGCCTCCTAGGGTTTCCACGAATATTTAGGCAAGGTTATCTGTAGGAAATCATCTGCATCTCTAAAAATCAGCTTAGGAAATACTTGATCTCTAAAACTGAACTTGGAAATATTCTTTGCGCGTGATGACTTCATCATTCCGAATATCTCGCTGTCTGCTGATGTCATCGTTTTGCTGTCTTCTGCGTGACTAAGACTGGCGCGTCACACTGCTCGCGCGCTCGTTATCGTTTGGCTCTTTGTCAACTTGTTATCTTTTGCTCCGAAAGTCAGCCTTCTTGTTGTATTTCTATTCTAACTTTCCTTTTCAACCTGAAATACAAAACTACACCAAAAGCGTAATCTTATACTTAAATATGTTAGAATATAAGCAGTGTAACGGACTTAAAGTAGCGTACAAAACCACTCTATCAATCATATCCTTGAGTTCCTTGATCTATCCAGTAACGTCCACTTGATGCAGTGATCTGGCGCGATTATTCTCTAAAGACACTTGATATCTTACTTGATCCGCGGTGTATTCTATCAACTTCCAAACATTTTCCGGGTACATGTTCCTCACATTGCCTCCTGCGCAAGTAACATTTAACAATCTTTCCATCATAGCTAGGATTTTACAAAGCCATTGTTAATGCTTCTTATCATCACCCAACTCATAAAGAGAAATTAGCACTCATGGAAGATTTGTCTAGCCAATCACTTATGCTTGCAAAGGACAAGTACATAGGCTCATGACATTAAACTCATTCTCAAGTATATGACTACACGTCATGATCCATAAGAGAAGAGGAGTTTAGACATAGAAAGATTATTAGCTAGACATAGAATTCTCACTTGTGTTGCCATAAAGTGCAAGGATCATCCAAATAGACAAATCAACCAAGCAAATGCACAATCTCACTTGCAAATACACTCACAATATGCATAAGGGCACAAAGTCAAGAATCAATGCGAGTTACCATTCAAGCTTCTCTTTTATTCTCTTTTTTTGCTTATTCAAGTACTTTCGGGGGGGAACTTACCTTCCTAACCCCCGGCACTTGAATAACTTTTCATAAAACACATTTTTTTGTTAGTGCAAGTACTTTCGAGGGGGAAATTACCTTCCTAACCCCCGGCACTTGCACTACGATTTTTTTATTCTTCTTTGAAGTAGGAATTTTTAGAGTGAGCTTTGGTGTTAACCCCACACTTAAAACTTGACAATGTGTCCAATTAACAAAAATTTGGCATATAGGCAAGCAAAGTTGATACACAAGCAAGGCAAAAATGGCTAAAGTCACCTATTAGGCAAACACAAGCAAAAACTCTATGCTATTTTCGAAAAAATTTCCTCTTGTTCATGCTACTAAAATCTCCTTACTCATTATGCAATGAAAGAGCACATTAATGATCAATGATTTAAACTAGCTTAGATGTCAATTCATGAAAAAGTGCACAAGCTAAGAATTTCAATCATCCCAAATCATCATGATCAATGAACAAATTTGTTAATCCATGCTCACAAATGTAATCTCAAGCTTAGCAACCTTATTTTTCAAATTATCATCAAAAATGTAGGATGAAAGTGATAAATCAAGCAAATGTCAATGCTCAAAAGTGATCAATGATTGAATGATTTGATGATGAAACATTAAAAGTATGAATGCATGCATACTACCCCACCCCACACTTAAAAATTTGCTTAGTCCCTAAGCAATCAAATAAAGCATAAGAGAAGGGTAAAGAAACTTCTCTCGTGTGAAGGAAGACTAGTATGCATCCATGCTTGCTCCATGTGCTTTTCTTTATTTCATGTATGTTTGGCTTTGGCATAAACCTAAACTCATAAGGATATCAAAAGTGAAATGTATAGAGCTTGTGAAACAAATCATAACATAGGCCAAACCAAACATATGAGATGAGATAAGAAGTTATTCAATCTTATAAAACATCCAAGATAACAATAAACATAAAGTTTGAATAACATCAAAGGAAACACACACAAAAGAGTAGCAAGTTCAACTCATAATACAATACATCACAAAATACTAGCAAGAGTGAAACAAGCAAGCAAATAAGCATAGTGTGCTTCCTACTCATCATCCTCATCATAGTCATCATCATCATCATCTTGGTCTTCATTGTCATCTTCATCATCCTCTTCTTCATCATCATCTCCCTCATCCTCTTGTGGAATGTGGGAAGCAAAGTAATGGTCATCGGGTTGTGGAGGTGCCCTATACCCCGTGAGGTCTAGTTGGTCAAAGAGATGTGACATCATATCTCCTTGCCAATTAGCTATGTCTTGCGCGTAGGAGCCATAGGCAACTACTCTCTCATAGACCTCATCAACGGTATGTGGAGTGTAGTGGCTTTGTTGTGGTGGAGGAGGGTGATAAGGTGTAGAGTGTATGGGGATAGATGGAGGGGAACAAGGAGGAAAGTGATGGGGTGAGGAATGGTATGTAGGGATGTAAGAGGCGGCGGAATGGAAGGAGCTAGGAGAGTGAGCATAGGTGGCATGAGGTTCTTGGCTTGATGAGGAGGTGAGTCATTGGGAGTACGGATTCGGTTGGAAGGTCCTTCTCCTCTCTTCCTCTTTGTAACTTGCTCTACCGCACGAAGAGGACGAAAAGGCCTTACAACCCACCGATCATTCCCCCATGTGCATTTGGCGCATCCTCCTAACATCAAGCACTTCTTTGCGTACGGGAGGGAAGTGGTCCACGGAGAATCCTAAGTGTATGGCAATCCATGTGATGATAGCTCCGCCACCTAAAGCCTTTGCCTTAGCATTTGGCTTTTGGTACTCTTCAAATTGTCTTGTGAGCATTTGTACCAAGTCAATCTTCTTCCTCTCCTTAATCAACCTCATGCAATCTAAGTCATGCTTGTAGACATGCCTTCCTCCATCCTTCCTCACAAAAATTGCCATAGAGACAAGTCTATGTATCACCTTATACCTCCTCACCCAAATCATAGTGGATGGTTCGGGAGATACAAATGTTTCAATCCTTTTGGTGATCTCCTCCCAAAACCGATTCCTCTAAGGGGATCATTCCTAGGATAGACTCCCGCAACACTTCCTACCTCATCATCATTAATTGTGTCACTAGGAAGGTTGTCCTCCATACCTAGATTTCCCTTACTTCATCCTCCCTAAGTCTCCACCATCTATCTCCAAGTCTAAAGTTCCATCCCATCACATACCTACGCCTTCCATCTACCATGCCTTCATCTATATCTCCATCAACCCATTCGGCACTAAATGTACACATGAATTCCTTGACCATTCTAGGATAAGTACCCGGATCTTCCCTCAACAAGAATCCTAATCCACAATTATCTAACAATTCATGGATCTTACCTCTTTGCATGTGAGGAAGAGAGTCAATCTCATCAAGCTTAGGGAAGAGGGTTCCCGGTATCTTGAAGTCCTTCATACATCATGTACCTCTCTTGCTCTTCTCTCCTTTCAAATTGAAGAGGTCCCCAAATGGATATGGAATGAGGCTTGGGGTCCGAATTGGTTAGGAGGAGGGGAGGTTGCTCATGCATGCGAGGGATGATGATGATCTAAAGGGATTCCATCTTCTAGCCATTGATGATGATGGATTTGAGTGGTTTTGGATGAGTTGATGAGTTGAGTAAGGTTGTGGATGAGGAGGTTTGGAGCTTAGGGTGCTTAGTGAGAGAAGTGATGTTGTGAAGAATGAGGAAAAATGGGTCAAATAGGGAAAATCATTGAGGGAATCAAGAGAGGTCGGCCGAGCAGAATTGCTCTTGGAGTTGGTCGGCCGAGCAGAATGATGCAGGGAATGGAAACTGCTCGGCCGGAAGAATCTGCTCGGCAGAGGTGTGTGTTGATGAAGAGTTGATCAGTGATTTTTGCTCGGCCAGAGGAGAATGTTGCTCGGCCAGAGGAGAATTCACTGATCTACTAAATGAAGTCTGCTCGGCAGAGGGCTAATAGTTGCTCGGGAGAGCAGAATTCAATACCATTCGCGCCCTAAGTTCTACTCGGCCGACTTATAACTTCACCTATAAAAGACCTCGGCCTAGGACATCTAAAATGAGCTCATTCATGTTAATCTAAGCTAGTGAACAATGTGCAAAATTTCTAATGTGAAGATCATAGAAATGGAATCATAAACAACACACCATAAAGTTCAAACACAAAGTTCACAAAACATAAGTTCAAACATGAAAATAAACACATAAAGACTAGCAAAGGAGATCAAGCAAGGAAATAACACTTAGACAAATAAATGTCTTCATTCTTCCATTAGCATCCTCATCTTGCTCCTCATGATCTCCCCCATGAGTCCTCGGTCCTCTCCATCTCTTCCATCACCTCATTCTATGGTGATGTCATTCTCCATTTCTTCCTTCTCTCGCCGCGGTGAATATGGGAACCTCGGGCCTATAAAATCCTTGGGTGGTGGTGGCCTATACCCTTGGCAACCCATGTGTGTGGTGATCAAGGAGAAGGTTCGTGCCCCATTGCACGAGCTCATTATATAGGCGTTTGAACGCTCTCTTTCCATCTCATCCTCTCCATCTCCTTGGTCATTTCATCCATTCGGTTTAGATTGCATTCAAGGGCACGGAGGGTTCTCCTTGTTCCATACGTGTGGTCCTAGCGGGCGAAGGTTGGTGATTTTCCCTTGCTTCCTCAACCGGTTCTTCCTCAACAAATCTTCTTTTGTTCGAAGCTCTTTGCACCCGATAAGGGCCTTCAACCCAAGATTTGTCCTCATTCAACATTTGCATTATAATCATCCTCTTCACATTAAGCACTTCCTTCTTCAAACATGCATCCAAGTCAAATTTAAATCCAAGGTCCAAAGCGATCAAAGTGATGATCGTTCCTCCACCCAAAGCCTTACTCTTGGACTTACCACTTTGGTATGTCTCAAACATCCGAGTAAAAATGCCTATTAAATCAAGGCGTCCTCCCTTGCTTATCACTATCATAGCATCCAAATCCGACCTACTAACCATCCTACCTCCATCCTTCCTTATAAAGATGGCCATGGAGATGATCCTATGTATAACTTTCCATCTCGGGTTAGTAATCAAATTAGATGATTCCGAAGAACCAAATGAAGTCCTACCCTCGGCTATCTCCGCCCAAAATTCATCTCTTTCCCTTCTTGAAAAGGAAGGATAGATACCTCTCCTACTCACTCATCTCATCATCTCTAAATACCATCCCAAGCATCTCCTTATCTCCACAATACCCACATTAAACCTATAACCATTCATCATGAAACTCCAACCAACCACAATCCTTTCTCCATCCACCATTTCCCAATCCGCACGAAATGTACACAAAAATTCCAACACTAACCTCGGGTATGTACCCGGATCCTCATAAACTATGAAATTCAATCCACAATTTGAAAAGATATCTTTAAGGGAGTTTCATTCACCCGCAAGTGTGTTGATCTCTTCTAGGCAAGGGTAGAGAGGTGCCTTCACCTTGTACTTCTTGAGCAATGAATACCTTTCCTTAGCCACCTTGTCAAACTTGAAGGGTCCATCACTTGGATAATTCATATCCATAGGTGTAGTGTTGGGGAGAGCTAGTGGTGGTGGTGGGTTGGATGAAGGTTCCCTAATCACAATTCCACCACTCCTTGGCATTGGAGGCTTGTTAGAAGAAGGTTTCTTACTCTTTGAGGAGTAAATCACCTTTTCTTTTCCCTTGTTGCTTTTGGGAGGCATTGGTTGAATTTGATGGGGCTTTTGGTGTGGTTTTGTAAAGGGTGAGATTTGGAAACTTTTGCAACAAAAATTACGGAATTTGGTTGAGAAATGAGTGAGTTAGGGTTTGGCTAGGGTTTGGTAATGGTGGTGGTCGAAAATTAGGGAGGATGAAGTGTGGGGTGGTGCTCGAGCTGTCCTCGGGAAGAGTTAAATGAAACTGGTCGGCCGAGCAGATTTGTTGGCTTAAAGTTGGTCGGGCGAGCAGAACTAAAAGCTCCTTCTCTTGATTCTCTTCTGCCGAGCAAAACGGCGTCGGGTGAGATTTGCTTAACTGCTCGGTCGACCTTTATTCTCCTCGGCCCGAGCAGAATGTTCTGATCCAAAGTTGCATTTCCTGAAATTTTCTAAGTGTTGATATCTGCTCGGCAGAGGAAATATTCTGCTCGGCCTGACCAAAATTCACTGACTATTTAGGTATCAATTTTGATACCTTGCTCTGGCAGAGGAGTAAAGTGCTCGGCAGAGGAGATTTCCATACATGGCCCAAGTAACATTTAGGTATTTTCTCCTGGTTCACTAAGGAAATCTACTTGGCTCAAGTAACAATTTGCTCAGTCCTATTAAAATCCACTGAAAGTTTCGGTATCAAAATTTGATAATCTGCTCGGCCGACTAGAAATTACCCGAGAGAGCAGATTTCAGGACTTTGATGATTTTCATCTCAGGAAATTTGCTCGACCGAGTGAAACAGGCTGCTCGGCCAGGGCAAATTCTTCTGCTTTTTCTTGGCTTGAGATCATTGGTTTGCTCGGCTAAGGGGTAACTTACTCGGCCTAGGATGGGTTCGGAATTAGGGAACTTATGCCTTAAAGTGAAATCTCATACAAGCTTAAGTCCTAGGCACATCTAAAAATTTTATCTCCTAGGCAAAGAAATCACCCCATACTTAGGTCAAATCATATTCACAAAAAATCATGCAAGCCAAGCAATCTTTCATTCAAACACACAATCAAAACCTATAGCAATCTAGAGCAAGCACAATCATTCACTCAAATCATCAATCATTCAAGAAACACACTTAGTGAGTCCTTTGCTAGGATCCCTCACTCAGCGGTGCAAATAAGTACTCAAGGACTCCTCACATCTTTGTAAGGAGTGAGTGATGAGTCGCCACGCTTTGGAATTTGCACTTGTTGCGCCGACTTCCCATTAAGCTTCTCTTTTGTTGGAGGCTTTTGTTTTTGACTCGTCACATGATTATATTTGCCTCCAACAAAGCCATCCTTCACCTTAGACATTACTTTTGAACTCTTAGCTCTTCTCCTAGCTCTTGGACTCTCACGCTTTCTTCCTTTTCTTTGCATTTTCCTTCTTTTCTTTGAGGGGATATTTACCCTAAGTATAGGCAAGATAACTTCATTTACTTTCTCCTCTTCAAAGAACCATTTAGGCATAGAGAAATCCATAGCTATATCAACTTTGCACACTTCAAGCTTAGAAACAGGTATCTTCTTCTCTTCATCCGGAATTTGCTCGTAGACCTTTTTCTCTTGGTAGGAACCTCTTCCTCCTCTTCTAATAGTGGCATAATTTCTTGTAGCACTTGTTGAGGCTCCTTTACAACCTTTGAAGGTTGTTCTTGTTGAGGATCACTAAGGCCCTGGACAAAGTAATCAACGAATTGGGGTGATTCCGCTTGTTCTTTGTCTTCCGGAATTGAAGGAAACTCCTCTTGAAAATTTGATGGACTAGCTTGTTGTGCTAGTTGTCTTTCGAGCTCCAACGTGTACTCGTATTGATCATTGAATCTTTGTTCCAATTTTTGAAACACGAGTTGATTGTCCTTTTGGAATTGAGCTTGATTGGCCACCATTTGTTCCATTAATGCAAGAAGAGCGGTTTCTTCCTCGCTTTGACTTTGTTGAGCTTGTGGTGGCACTTCTTCAATGTAATCATAAGGTGAATAGGGCGGATGGTAATCCTCACACTCTTCATGGGAATTTGTGTTCCTATAGGTATAGAATTCGGATTGAGGAACATATTCATCTTCTTCATATCCCATGTAGTCCATATCTTCATTGTAGTTTCTATAATCATTCCTTTGATCATATGGACAAGAGTATTCATCATGGCCAAAGTTATGGCAAATGTCACATTCCCTATGTGAATTCCACATCTTGAAATAAGGGAATGGTGTAATTTCCTAAGTAAATGAAGGCGGTTGAGGGAGATGGGTGATGGTTGATGTAATAACTCACTTTTGTGCTCCTCTTGCTTTAAGTCTTGTCGACATTCACCTATCAAGCAATCAAGAGAAAGCAAGGTAGATAAAAATATCACAAAACAAGAAAGATATCACACTCCAACAAGCTATTACAAAAACTAAAAAGAAAAAAAATAGAGTGAATTAAGGAAACAAAAGTAATACAAACTAGTTAACAATCCTCAGAACTCATTCCCGGCAACGGCGCCTTTTTGACGTGTGTATTATAGTGGAGATTTTAAGTCCTAACACGACAAACAAAATTTATATATCTAGGAGACCTAGAGTAAGAATTGAGTAACTAGTTTATACTACTTAAGAGATGCCTGAAGTAAAAGGTTGGGGGACTTAGTAAGATATGGTGATATTTTTGGAAGATTAAAATGCAAACTAAAGGGATTAAGGATCTATGGACCCTAGGCTATAGCATATAAGGTGATGACAATCAAGCATGCAACATTTAATGAATGGAATTTGATTAGACTAGTTTGTTTATGAATATTAATCCTAAGTTCAACTTTCATTTCATATTACGACTAAGAGGTTCATCTAAATGGAGGCCTCAATCTTTCATTGCATATGTCATTGATTAGGTTCAATTAATTACACTTAAGTATTTTAACAAACACTTAATGTGCAACATTTAATAGGTGTAGCCAGTACACAAAATTCATATCAAAATTCATTGCATAACAAATTAATCATCATCCAAATACATGCATGCAACCTAGGAGGGATCCATAGGATCCCTAACCAATCACTACTCACTACTCATACTAGAAATGAAATCAACAATAGAAATGTATGAAAACATGAAATTAATTGCAAACTAGAGTAGATTGGAAGGTATTGATGCTTGATCTTCACTACAAAGTCTTTAATTGAACACAAAAGCTCTTGATCTTAAAAATCGGATTTCTAGGGTTTTTAGTCGAATCCCGAAGTCAAGGCCCCGAGTTTGAAATGTCTAAAAAGTTTATATACTCGGTGGTCCTCTCCCTAGCAAATTTGACCTCGGCCGAGTAGAATAATTGGGGGAAAATCTGCTCCGCCGACTTGTTTCCTCCTGGCCCGAGCAAGTTTGAATGTGGTGCGGTTTGGGTCCTCGGCAGACCAGCTTCTGCTCGGCTGACTTGCTCTTGGTCAGCCCGAGCAGATTCCTACTCGGCCCGAGGAAAAATCACTGAGCACTCTTGTATCAATTCTTGGTGACTCCTGGGCCGAGCAGAATTATCCTCGACCGAGCAGCTTTACTTTGATCTCTTCAGGTATGATCCCTGATCTGACAGCCGAGCACATCATATTGTGCAGCATCCGAGGTGGGCTTGCATACTTGGTCGACCGAGTAGATTCTGCATGGGAAATTCTGCTCGGCCCAGATGATTTCTGGTCACTTTGACTTAATTTCCTTGGCTGATTTGGTCTGCTCGCTGCCCTCTGGAACTTGCTCGGTTGGGCTTGATATTTGATCAGGAGAGTAGAATCTCCTTTTTGGCACTTGACTTGAATTTCATCTCCTTTTTGCTCAATTTAGTATTTTGTACTCTCTTTAATAAAGTTTCAATAAAATCTGCATAAAACACAAAAGAGTATCAAATTCTTCACAAAATAATCGAAAACTAGCTAGAATCAAGCATAGAAGTGTGCAAATACTTGCGAATTTGCACACTTATCAAACACCCCACACTAGCATATGTAATTGCATAAGTCATTGATTAGGTTCAATTAATTACACTTAAGCATATTAACAAACACATAATGTGCAACATTTAATAGATGTAGCCAATGCACAAAATTCAAATCAAAATTCAATGCATAACAAATTAATCGTCATCCAAATACATGCATGCAACCTAGGATCCCTAACCAATCACTACTCACTACTCATACTAGAAATGAAATCAACAATAGAAATGTATGAAAACATGAAATTAATTGTAAACTAGAGTAGATTGGAAGGTATTGATGCTTGATCTTCACTCCAAAGTCTTCAATTGAAAACAAAAGCTCTTGATCTTCAAAAATCGGATTTCAAGGATTTTTAGTCGAATCTCAAAGTCAAGGCCTCGAGTTTGAAATGTTCAAAAGGTTTATATACTCGGTGGTCCTCTCCCTAGCAAATTTGACCTCGGCCGAGCAGAATAATTGGGGAAAAATATGCTCGGCCGACTTGTTTCCTCCTGGCCCAAGCAAGTTTGAATGTGGCGTGGTTTGGGTCCTCGGCAGACCAGCTTCTGCTCGGCCGACTTGCTCTTGGTCAGCCCGGGTAGATTTCTACTTGGCCAGAGGAAAAATCACTGAGCACTCTTGTATCAATTCTTGGTGACTCCTGGGCCGAGCAGAATTGTCCTCAACCGAGCAGCTTTGCTTTGATCTCTTTAGGTATGATCCCCTACTCTGGTCGGCCGAGCACATCCTTCATTGGCCGAGCATATCATATTGCGTAGCATCCGAGGTGGGCTTGCATACTTGGTCGGCCGAGCAGATTCTGCATGGGAAATTCTGCTCGGCCCAGATGATTTCTGGTTACTTTGGCTTAATTTCCTTGGCTGATTTGGTCTGCTCGCTACCCTCTGGAACTTGCTCGGTTGGGCTTGATATTTGCTTGGGAGAGTAGAATCTCCTTTTTGGCACTTGACTTGAATTTCATCCCCTTTTTGCTCAATTTAGTGTTTCGTACTCTCTTTAATAAAGTTTGAATAAAATCTACATAAAACACAAAAGAGTATCAAATTCTTCACAAAATAATCGAAAACTAGCAAGATTCGAGCATAAGAAGTGTACAAATACTTGCAAATTTGCACACTTATCAGCGCAACCACAGGTTCATGCGCATCAAATGGTACTAGCTTGTTAGCGACAATTAATTTATTAAACGCTCCAATGTACCTCTCATCTGCTGGCATTGATTCAGCGTGCTCTTCAATAATCTCCTCATCCGAATCTGCTGAATCCTCTGAAAGCGCCTCCAATTGCGCGCTTTCCAGTGTGCGTGTGACAGCTGGTGCAATTGATGTCTCCTTGTCTGACCTGAGTATCTCTGCATTGACCCCGTTTTGAGAGGAGGTTGTTCCTGGTTTCCTTTGCTCCGTGATTTCGATTATGATAGCGGAGATCTTTGTCAGCTTATTTTCAATGAGAGTGAAATGCTTGTCGTTTTGCTCTTCGTTCTTACGTACAGTTTCTGCCAGCTGACCGACTATGTCCTCCAAAGACCTTCTTGGTTATTGATTGTATTGCGCTGGTTGTTCAGCGCGTCTGTGCGGTGGATCATATGAAGGAGCGGGCGCGAAAGGTCTCTGGAAATTTTGATCCGCTCTCCAACTGAACCCATTCTTAGCAGCAAACATCTCTATATGGTGCGTCGAACTACCTGTTGTGCAGGAACGCGCGCGACAGTTCGTGGCGCACGAGTATCAACATTATTTTCAATCTGGACCTCATTACTCAATACCGCGTCGACCATTCTTTGCTCAAAATCTCTATGAACCTCCCTTCTAATAGCATCCAACTCTGCGGGGTTCAGTCTAGCAAACAAGTTATCGGCATTGCGCGTTGGCGCATCTGGTGTGTGGGCCATACGTCTGCCAATCACGCTAATCTCACCACTATTTTCCATACAAAATTAAAACTACAACTAAGTTAAACGTAACTAATATTTTTGGATTTTTTATATAAAAAACAGAAAGTAAATAACAAAATAAATACAAAAAGAAAAGAAAACTTCTCTAGGGCGCTCCCCGGCGTCGGCGGCAAAATTTGCAAGCACGTCGTTGAGTGCTGCAAATTTATCCCGACTCTCCTACTTAGTATAGTATTGGCAAGCTGGGGTCGAATCCACAGGGAACGGTGAGAAGTCCCCCTTTAATCTACAATTGTGAGTAAACAATTAAAAGAAAAGAAAACAGTTGCGCAAGTGAAACTGGCGCACAATCAGAAAGCAATTACGAAAGAGGTTAATAAGAACAAGAGATGAGCTCGGTTCAGATTCTTCATTATGAATTTACATGTTTATCATCGGTCACTAAAGATACATGATATAATGTTCACGTATGTTAAGGTCCGTACAAAGCTTAATAACCTACACATACATTCCGGTCAAAGTCCGTATGATATTATTACGCAATCTAGTCTTGTCGACCATGAATCTGGTCAAGGTAGCTATCAACTATTCTAGTGTTACTCCTATCATTCACAGTCACGTACTTCTGATAGTTCAACTATAGATAATAAATTCTATAACTAAGTCTGCGGTGCAAGGCTTCGCTTAATTGTCTAACCTAGTTATCATGCAATTGAGCTTTGAATAATAATACTAAACTTATCATGCAATTAAGAACAAAACCTCAAAACATGTCATTCATAGATCTGAATCCAAACCGAATTCAGTAAGTTAGCTAGACATACTGAATGTATACATCTACAGAAAATATTAAATAACTAAAGTAACAAGCAAATCTGAATGACGCAATGTCTGGCTCGCGTCGATAGCTCGCGCGCACAGCTCTCACAGCTAGGTCTGAATTCCGCTCTGAGCTGCTCCTCTCTATTGTCGTCTCTCTTTGCGCATTGGTCTCGCCTCTAAGGCGGATGGATGGTTGCATGTCTCTAGCTTTGTATTTAAACTCTTGCCTCCTAGGGTTTCCACGAATAATTAGGCAAGAAAATCTGTTGGAAATCATCTTTATCTCTAAAAATAAGCTTTGGGAATATCTTGATATCTAAAAACCGAACTTAGAAATATTCTTTGCGCGTGATGACGTCATCGCTCCGGATATTTCGCTGATCGCTAACGTCATTGTTTTGCTTTGCTCAGCGCAACCCATACTCGCGCGCCCGTTAGTCTTTGGCTCTTGTCACTTTGTTGTCTTTTGTACCGAGATTCAGCTTTCTTATTGCACTTTTGTTCTAACTCCTTTAATCAACCTCAGATACAAAACTACACCAAAAGCGTAATCTTATACTAAATATGTTAGAATTATAAGCAGTGTAAAGGACCTAAAACAGCATACAAAAGTGCTCTATCACACCGCTTAGTGGGGGCTCCTATGAAAGGACTCACAAAGTGTGTTTCTTGGGAATAAAGGCCTCGACTACGTCTTAGCCAAGACGTTAAACTAGGCTAGTAAGTGTCCTGCTCCTATCTTTAATTGCTTCAATGATTGATGATGTTAATGAATTATTGTGCTTGCTATAGGTTGCTAGATTTTGATTGTTTGACTGAGTGAAAGATCACTTAGCTTCTATGACTTCTTGTGAATATGATTTGAGCTAAGTGTGGGGTGATTTCTTGCCTAAGGGATAGAAGTTTTAGACATGACTAGGACTTAAGTTTTCCATGAAATTTCACTTTCAGGCATAAATTCCCTATTTTCGAAATCCTCCTAGCCCGAGCAAGTTACCTCTTAGCCGAGCAGACTAGTAATTTCAATCCAAGGAAGGGCTGTTAAATTTGTTCTGGCCGAGCAATAGTTTCAGTCGGCCGAGCAGATTTCCTGAGCATGAAAATAATCTAAGTTCGAAAATTAGCTCTCCCGGTTACATCCTAGTCGGCCGAGCAGCTTATCAGGTTTGATATAGAAACACTCAGACTGATTTGCTCTGCCCGAGTAAATTTTGGGTCGGTCGAGCAGAATTGGTTAAGATATCCAGCTTTGGAAAATCTGCTAAGGACAAAAACTAGTCGACCGAACAAGAAATTGCTTTGCCCGAGCAGAATAGTAAGCTTGATAACAATTCAGTCAGACACTTTTACTCGGACCTAGGACATTTCTGCTCGCCAGAGCAACTATCTCAATCTTGGGCGACATCGGCTTGCTTGGCAGAAGAGACTCAAAGAGGTAAGGGTAGGTTCTACTCGGCCGAGCAAAATCCAAGCACAACAATCTACTCGGCCGACCAGATTGGTGCTCATCTTCCCGAGGAGAGAGGCGAGCAACACCCATTTTCGACCCTCTTCACTCTCCCTCTCCAATTTTTGACCTCCACCACCTCTAAACCCAAACCAAACCCTAGCTCACTCAATTCTCACCCAAACTTGATAATTCTTGTTGCAAACCTTCCCAAATTTCATCTATATCCAAACCCCTAGCTCAATTCCCTCCTCATACCTTTCAAACCTAAACCCTAGAAGCATGCCTCCAAAGAACAACAAAGGAAAGGAAAAGGTGACTTCCTCCTCCAAGAGCAAGAAAACTACTTCCAACAAGGCTCCAATGCCTAGGAGTGGGGGAATTGTCATTAGGGAACCCTCCTCTAACCCATCACCATCATCACCACCACTAGCTCTACCCAACATACCACCAATGGACATGAACTGCCCTAGTGAAGGTGCATTCAAGTTTGACAAGCTAGGAAAGGACAGATTCAACTTGCTTAGTGAGTATAAGGTGAAGGCACCACTCTACCCCGACCTAGAGGACATCAAGACACTTCCAGGATGAATGACATTGATTTCAAATCTATTTTGGCTAGTAGTGGCTTGAACTTCTTATTGTTTAGTGATCCAGGTACTTACCAGAGGCTTGTTATGGAGTTTTTGTGCACCCTTGATGTGGAATGGGTGGATATAGATGGAGAGAGTGTAGTGAGGAGTTGGAGTTTTGTTATTGGGAGTAAAAATTTCAATGTAGGGAGTGATGAGTTAAGGGAAACGATAAGGCACTTTTGTATGCTGTTTTAGGTCCGTTACACTGCTCAGATTTCTAACATTTTCAGTACAAGATTACACTTTTGGTGTAGTTTTATATCTCAGGTATATTAGAAGAGTTAGAACAAAAGTGCAACAAGAAGGCTGAATCTCAGAGAAAAGAACAACAAAGTTGACAAGAGCTGGAAAACCAACGAGCACGCGAGAACTGTAGCATGCGAGTATTGAGTCGCGCGAGTATTGAGTCATCAACCAGGTACAAATCTAGAGCGATGACGTCATCACTGATAGCGTGCAAATATACTAACATTTGAACGCATCCTACCTTTGATTCTTGTTTGTTTTCGATTAATTTATGAAAGAATTGATACTTCTCATACTTATTTAGGATTTGTTCAAGAAGTATAACCATGGAGCTATCAAGTGCAAAAGAGAGCAAATTCAAGACAAAAGTCCACAAAAGAAGTCATAGGAGATTACTTGTCCGAGTTGAGCAAGGAGATCCTTGGTCAAGCAAGGATGTGCAAGGAGATTTCTGTTCGAACAAAGAGATTTCTGCTCGACCATGAAGATTTTTGCTCGGCCAGGTACATAATGGTTGAGACCAAGCCACACTTCCTCGGCCCTGAGACAGCTCTTTGCTCTCCAGAGCAGTGTGATAAAATTGATACATCAAAAGTCAGTAGCTTCTGCTCGGCCAAGGTAAAATCCTGCTCGACCGAGCAAATAGGCTGCTCGGACAAGGAAGCTGAACTCAGCCAAGGACCAAAACTGCGCCATGTTCAAATCTGCTCGGGCAGAGGAAAAACAAGTCGGCCGAGCAGAATTTTCCCCTCTTGCTCGGCCGAGGACTTATTTGCTAGGGAGAGGACCATCGAGTATATAAACTTTTTGACCATTTCAAACTCGGGGGCCTTGAATTCGGCTTCGATCATAAACCCTAAATTTCGATTTTTGAAGATCAAGAGCTTTGGTGTGAAATTGAAGACTTAGGAGTGAAGATCAAGCATCAATACCTTCCAATCTACTCTAGTTTGCAATTAATTTCATGTTTCCATACATTTCTATTGTTGTTGCTTTCATTTCTAGTATGAGTAGTGAGTATTGATTGGTTAGGGATCCTATGGATCCCTAGGTTATATGCATGTATTCGGATGTTGATTAATTTCTTATGCAATGAATTTTGATATGAATTTTGTGCATTGGCTACATCTATTAAATGTTGCACATTAAGTGTTTGTTAAAATGCTTAAGTGTAATTAATTGAACCTAATCAATGATATATGCAGTGAAAGTTGATATTAAGTTGATTAGATAGCCTTGCATGAATAATCTACTTTTATCTTGACATGAAAGTGTAGGGTTGAGTAGATGATTAGTTTACTTGATCTAGGTGATTTTAACTCTTCCAATAGATTGAAAGATTGTGGAAGAGTCCATTACCTAAGGGAGTGTCAACATATTGAAAGATTGAGGCCTCCATTTAGATGAACCTCTTAGTCCTAATGATGGAATGAAAGTTGAACTTAGGATTAATATTCATAAATAAACTAGTCTAATCAAATTCTATTCATTAAATGTTGCATGATTGATTGACATCACCATATATGCTATAGCCTAGGGTCCATAGATCCTTAATCACATTCATATTAATCTTTGAAAATATCACAATCTCTTACCAATTCCCCCAACCTTTTACGTTAGGCAAATCATTAAGTAGTTAAAACTAGTTAATCAATTCTTACTCATCTCTAGGGATTCGACTCTAGGTCTCCAAAATATATAAATTTTGTTTGCCGTGTTAGAACTTAACACTTCAACTATAATACACATGTCAAAATGGCGCCGTTGTCGGGGATGAGTTCTTAGGATTGTTAACTAGTTTGTATTACTTTTGTTTGCTTAATTCACTCTATTTTCTTTTTAGTTTTTGTAGTAGCTTGTTGTAGTGTGATATCTTTCTTGTTTTGTGATATTCTTTATCTACCTTGCTTTCTCTTGATTGCTTGATACGTGAATTGAATGTCGACAAGACTTAAAGCAAGAGGAGCACAAAAGCGAGTTCTTACATCAACCATCACCCATTTCCCTCAACCGCCTTCATTTACTTAGGACCTTACACCATTCCCTTATTTCAAGATGTGGAATTCACATAGAGAATGTGACATTTGCCATAACTTTGGCATGATGAATACTCCTGTCCATATGATCAAAGGAATGATTATAGAAACTACAATGAAGATATGGACTACATGGGATACGAAGAAGATGAATATGTTCCTCAATCCGAATTCTATACCTATAGGAACACGAACTCCCATGAAGAGTATCAAGACTACCATCCACCCTATTCACCTTATGATTACATTGAAGAAGTGCCACCACAAGCTCAACAAAGTTAAAGCCAAGAAGAAACCGCTCTTCTGGCATTAATGGAACAAATGGAACAAATGGTGGTCAATCAAGCTCAATTCCAAAAGGACAATCAACTCATGTTTCAAAAATTGGAACAAAGATTCAATGATCAATATGAGTACACCTTGGAGCTCGAAAGACAACTAGCACAACAAGCTAGTCCATCAAATTTTCAAGAGGAGTTTCCTTCAATTCTGGAAGACAAAGAACAAGTGGAATTACCCCAATTCGTTGACTACTTTGTCCAAGGCCTTAGTGATCCTCAACAAGTAGAACCTTCAAAGGTTGTAAAGGAGCCTCAACAAGTGCTACAAGAAATAATTCCACTAATAGAAGAGGAGGAAGAGGTTCCTACAAAGAAAAAGAGGTCTTATGAGCACATTCCGGATGAAGAGACGAAGCTACCTCTTCCCAAGCTTGAAGTGTGCAAAGTTGATATAGCTACGGACTTCGTCATGCCTCAATGGTTCTTTGAAGAGGAAGAAGTAAATGAAGTTATCATTCCTATACTTAGGGTAAATATCCCCTCAAAGAAAAGAAGGAAAAATGCGAAGGAAAGGAAGAAAGCGTGAGAGTCCAAGAGCTAGGAGAAGAGCTAAAAGTAATGTCTAAGGTGAAGGATGGATTTGTTGGAGGCAAATATAATCATGTGAAGAGTCAAAAACAAAAGCTTCCAACAAAAGAGAAGCTTAATGGGGAAGTCGGCGCAACAAGAGTCCATTACCTAAGGGAGTGTCAACATATTGAAAGATTGAGGCCTCCATTTAGATGAACCTCTTAGTCCTAAGGATGGAATGAAAGTTGAACTTAGGATTAATGTACATAAATAAACTAGTCTAATCAAATTCTATTCATTAAATGTTGCATGATTGATTGTCATCACCATATATGCTATAGCCTAGGGTCCATAGATCCTTAATCACCTTCATATTAATCTTTGAAAATATCACAATCTCTTACGAATTCCCCCAACCTTTTACGTTAGGCAAATCATTAAGTAGTTTAAACTAGTTAATCAATTCTTACTCATCTCTAGGGATTCGACTCTAGGTCTCCTAGATACATAAATTTTGTTTGTCGTGTTTGGACTTGAAACTTCCACTATAATACACACGTCAATCACGCGCTAAGAATATTTCTAAGTCTGGTTTTTGGAGATGAAGGTATTTCTAAGACTGATTTTTAGAGATAAGGATGATTTCCAATATATTTTCTTGCCTGCCTTCTCGTGGAAACCCTAGAAGGCAAGACAATAAATACAAGCATAAAGGAAATCACAAAAGAGAGCGAATTTGAGGACGAGAACGCACAGCTGCCGGTGCAAGTCCGAGACGCGCGACCGATCACGCGCAATCAGGCTATAGTGTCATTACTTGTTGTTTTTATACAAACCTTGAGATGAATATGTTCAGCATGTGATCAGTGTTAGAAATGTCTATTTCGCCTTACAAAGGAGCATACACGGAAATTTGAGGAAAAGCACGTGAATTCGGCCTAAATCAGACATAATTGGGAGCATTTCTGCAATTCTTTGACCGAGTGTACTAAAGTACTTGACCCGAGCTAAAATAGGCCAGAGACTCATGTTACTCGACCGAGTAAACACACTGCTCGAGCAAGTCAGCACGTGCCCAAGACCCTTTGTATGGATTCTCTTCATTCACTCGACCATTTAATACAAGTGGATAAGATAGACTTTCCATTTACTCGACCATTTATGACGAGAGGATAAGCAAGACCTTTCATTCTACTCGACCATTACTCTTCACTATAAAAGCATCACAAGAGGCACAAAGAAGGTAGCTGGCTAGGGGGCCAAAAACCCTAGAGAAGAAGTGATTGAGATTAGTCGAGTAACCAAGTGAAGAAGATAATCGAGAGAGCTCGGAGACCGTTAAAATTACACAAGATCATTCAACCTAATTTTGTACTCGACCTGATAAGGAGAGGAGCAGCAGCTTGGAGCTCGACCGTGGATCATCTCTCACTGAGAATTTCTAAACTTTTACTTTTGTTTTATTTACATCATTTGAATATGTTTGCATTTGATATAAGAACAAATGTACTATGCATTTGCACATATATCCCATTAAGTTCTCGTTCATTTCGATCTTTATCGCGTCTTTTGATACTCTTTTATTCCATTTCAAGTTATAAATGTAAATATATCAATGCGGGATGGAATGGAAGAAGTTCGGACGAATTCCATATGATTCGGAGCAGAAACGAGTAATTGGCAGCATGGGACGCCTTAGCCCAAGCCTTCGTAAACCAATATTTCCCCCCCTGCAAAGGTAAAACGTATTAGGGATAGAATTAACAAATTCGTTCAAGCCAACAATGAATCTTTTCACGAAGCGTAGGAACGATTCAAAGGACTTCAACGTGAATGTCCTCATCATGGATATAACAAATGAGAATTGCTGTCGATGTTCTACGATGGAATGGACGAAAACAGTCGATTACGCATGGATCAAGGAAGCGGAGGAAGCATCATGGGACTACTCGCGAGCGAAGGATTCAAGGTTATAGAGAAACTCGCATGGAACAGCCACCAATGGGGTGGAGATCGAAACCATCTAAAGAAGGAGGAACTTGAGCCGAGTACGAATTCAGTCACGAAAGCCGACTTTAATAACCTTTCAAAAACCGTTAACTCTTTAGTGCAACCCTTTCTAACCTTAACTTAGATAAGAAGAAAACACAATCGAACGTCTACGAGGTTAGCGAGCACACTGAAGAAGTTACGGACCTAAAGGAGGAGAAGACGTTAGCTACATAGCTCGAGGACAAGGATCCTACGTACCCCCTCAACAAAGGCAGACTAGATTCTACTCAGATTCGAAACCACCATACCCTACTCAAGGGTACAATAACCAAAACCCAGGTAAGTCTCAATACTCCACGAGACCAAGCTAGAGGAGACTACCCGAGCAACCAAGCCTCGAGTCAGAACTACGGCCCGAGCACAAATCAAATTTCAACCAAAGGAAGGAAGACAAGAAATCCGAGGAACCTACCTTAGCGCAACTAATGACTCAATGATAGCTACTCAAGCACAACAGAGCAAAGACATTCAGAATATCTTCGAGGAAATCCAACAAGGGAAAGCCGAACAGAAGATGCTTGAGACACAGTTTGCGCAACTCGCTTCAACGCATTCAAGGAATCCCGGAAAACTTCCTTCTCAACCCGAAATAAACTCAGCCGACTTAAGCGCTATCACTTTGAAGAGTGGTAAGGAGCTTGAAGGACCAAGACCAAAGAAAGCACCAACAAATTCAGCCGAGCAAGATGAACCGAGTAACACTCAGCAGCCCGAGCAGGAAGAGGAAGCCACGGACAAGGAAAGTGAGCCGCCTTACGTAGCACCACCACCTTACGTTCCACCACTTCCATTCCCAAACAGACAAAAGAAGGTAAAAGAAACAGCCGCATTCAAGAAGTTTGCTGAAATTCTCGGAAAGCTTAGCATCACTCTACCATTTTCAGAGGTAATTTCTCAAATGCCCACCTATGCTAAATTCTTAAAAGATATTATAACTCATCGTCGTGAATTATGTGATGTAGACCATGTTGCCTTAGGACCTAATTCTAGTGCCGTAATACAACGTAAGATGCCTAAGAAACAAAAAGATTATGGTTCATTCACTATACCGATCCGTAGGAGATATAATATTGATGATGCCTTATGTGATCTAGGAGCAGGAGTTTCCATAATGCCATTTATCTTATATGAAAAATTAGGAATAGGAGAACTTTCTAGCACCACTTTAATTCTTAGACTAGCTGATAGGTCTAAACGAGTACCAATTGGTGTGTTAGAAGATATGCCTGTTAAAATTGGAGAATTCTATGTTCCTGTGGATTTTTATGTGTTAGAAATGGATGATAACCCTTATGCCGAAATTCCTGTTATTATGGGAAGACCATTTTTAAACACAGTCAAGGCATTGATAAATTGTGGCGATGGTTCAATCGAGTTGGACCTAGGTGAGGACAAGGTAAAATTTTATCTTTCTAAAATGATGAAAGCACCTACTTGTTCTTTGGATTGTGATTTGTTTGATGCTAATGTTTCAAATAGTGATATAGTTGATATTTCCGCGCTAACATTCTTGAAAGTGAAGGAAAGAAAGATGAAAATATGTCGAATCTCATGGATGAAACCGAGTACTCGACCGAGTCATTTTCGGTCGAGCAGAATTTGATCGAGCAGAATTTGACCGAGCAGGAACTTACAGAATCATTACATCATAAGCAACTCGAGCAAAGGTAATGAATTTGGTCAGGAATTGAAACCTCTTCCACCAAATCTAAGGTACGAATTTTTAGTTTCAAAAAATTTTCGCCGTAATCATAAGTGCTTTGCTAAATCAAATGAAACTATGAAACTCATGCATGTTTTACGTACACATAAAGATGCTATAGGACACTCTATAGATGATTTAAAAGGAATTAGTCCCGACGTATGCATGCATAGGATTCGTTTATGCGATGACGCAAAACCATCTAGGGAGTTTCTTAGGAGACTAAATCCCAAATTAGGTGAAGTTGTTCTGAAAGAAATAACAAAACTTAGAGATGCAGGAATCATATACTCGATCCCCGATTCAGATTGGGTTAGCCCAATCCACGTCGTTCCAAAGAAAGGAGGATTAACCGTAGTTAAAAATGAAAATGATGAATTAATCCCCTAGAACCGTAACCGGATATAGGATGTGTGTCGATTATAGAAAACTTAATAAAGCAACTAAAAAAGACCATTTCCCTATTCCATTCGTGGATCAAATGTTGGAGAGACTTTCCGGGCACGAGTACTTTTGTTTCCTCGACGGGTATAGTGGATTTTTCCAAATACCTATCCACCCCGAGGATCAAGAGAAGACCACGTTCACATGTCCATATGGAACGTTCGCGTATAGAAGAATGCCTTTCGGGTTATGCAACGCTCCGGGAACTTTTCAACGGTGTATGATGTCCATTTTCTCCGAGTACCTCGAGAAGACTATGGAAGTTTTTATGGATGATTTTTCAGTTTACGGGACTCGTTTGACGATTGTTTATCGAATCTATCCAAAGTTCTAGCCGATGCATCGAGATGGACCTAGTTCTAAACTGGGAGAAATGTCATTTTATGGTTCAAGAAGGAATAGTGCTCGGACACTAGTTTCAAAACGAGGAATAGAAGTCGACAAAGCCAAGATCGAGGTGATCGAGAAGCTCCCACCGCCTAAGGATGTACGAGGTATTAGAAGCTTTCTCGGACACGCCGGATTCTACAGAAGATTTATCAAAGACTTCTCGAAGATAGCAAAACCACTCACAAACCTTCTCGCTAACGATGTTAAGTTCGTGTTCGATGATAAATGTCATGAAGCGTTCGAGACGTTAAAGAAGTTACTCACAACCGCCCCGATCGTTCGAGCACCAAATTGGGATTTACCGTTCGAACTAATGTGCGATGCAAGCGACGGAGCGATTGGAGCATGCCTCGGACAGAGAGTTGATAAACGTCTTCATGTCATTCAATACACGAGCAAGGCACTCGATGCAACCAAGAAAACTACACCACAACCGAGAAGGAGATGTTAGCGGTAGTTTACGCATTCGAAAAATTCAGACAATACCTCGTTGGATCAAAGACCATTGTTTACTCGGATCATGCAGCACTTTGATGAACAAAAAGGATGCAAAACCAAGACTTATTAGATGGATCCTTTTATTGCAAGAGTTCGACATAGAGATCAGAGACAAGAAAGGAGTCGAGAACGTAGTAGCCGACCATTTATCTAGACTCGAGACTACCTTAGAGGATAAAGGAAGTGGAGACCCTATCAAGGATTCATTCCTAGGAGAATACTTGCTCTCCATAGACTCAGCTCAACAAAGACCCTTGGTACGCAGATTTTGTGAACTATCTTGTTTGTGGAAACTACCACCAAGATCACGTATGCACAAAAGAAGAAATTTCTCCGAGACGCTACTCGATACTATTGGGACGAACCTTATCTTTATAAGTTAGGAGTCGATGGCATATATCGTACGTGTGTAGCAGAAAAAGATCAACATAGAATCTTACGCGAATGTCATTCTTCATTCTCGGGAGGACACGGATCCACATCCAAAACAGCCGCTCGAGTATTGCAGTCGGGATTCTATTGGCCAACTATTTTTCAAGATGCTCATAAGTATGTTCAATCGTGCGACGCTTGCCAAAGATCGGGAAACATCTCGAGGAGAGATCAGATGCCTCAGAAGGGTATACTCGAAGTAGAAATTTTTGATGTATGGGGAATTGATTTCATGGGACCTTTTCCTTCATCTTACGGAAACAAGTACATTCTAGTAGCGGTTGACTATGTGTCTAAGTGGATAGAAGCCATAGCCACACCCACATGCGATGCCAAGTCCGTAAAGAAATTATTCAAGAAGATCATTTTCCTAGATATGGTGTACCTCGAACTATCATTAGTGACAATGGAACGCACTTTAAGGAGAAACAACTCGAGAAGATGCTTCGAAAACATGGAGTATATCAAAAAATTTCGACACCCTACCACCCCCAAACCAGTGGTCAAGTAGAAGTTTCGAATAGAGAGATCAAAGCTATTCTAGAAAAGACTATTTCACGAGCAAGGAAGGAATGGGTCTCGAAGCTAGATGATGCACTATGAGCTTATAAGACAGCCTACAAGACTGACAAGCACATCGTTGAGTGCTGCAAATTTGTCCCTCTCCACCTTAGTATAGTCTTGGCAAGTCAGGGGTCGAATCCACAGGGAAAGGTGAGAAGTTATCTTTTATCTACAACTAAAGATTGGGGTTTGGTGAGTAAAACAAGTAAAAGAAAGAAAGCAGGAGCGTGAACACTACTGGCGCACAAAATTAACTACGAGTGTAAACTATAAATATGAGATGAGCTCAGCTTAGACTTATCACTCTGAACTTCTATGTTTATCACTAGTTTTTCTAAAGAACTATGACAGATTGTCCACGCAAGTTAAGGTCCGGTAAAGGCTTAATAACTTACACATATATTCCGGTAAAGGTTTATATGATATTACTACCCAACCTTGTCTAATTAACCACGAATCCGGTAAAGGTAGTGATTAACTATTCTAGTGCTACTCCTATCATTCACTGTAACGTACCTTTGATAGTTTAACGTTAGATAATAGAATCTATAATTAGGTCCGCGGGTAAAGGCTTCGCCTAACTATCTAAACTAGTTATCATGCAAGTTTGCTCGGAGTAATAATACTAAACAGGTCATGCATTAAGAATAAAACCTCAAAACATAAAATTCATTGGTCAAAGTCCAAACTGAATTCAACAAGTTAGCTAGACATGCTGAATATATTCATCTCCAATATCTATATGTAAACAACAAGTAAGAACACTATAGCCTGGTGCGCGCGTCGTCAGTGCGCGTAACAGTCTTGCGTCGGCAGTTCTGCGATTCTTCTCCAATTCACCTCTAAATCGTCTCGATCTGCGGCTCTATGTACATGTCTGGAGTTTTCTGGTAGCTGCATATTTATACTCTTGCCTCCTAGGCTTTCCACTCTATCAAAGACCCCTATTGGTATGTCTCCATACAAACTTATCTTCGGAAAAGCTTGTCACTTACCGGTAGAGATCGAGTACAAAGCTATGTGGGCTATCAAGAAGATGAATTTTGATGCTAGAGCTGCAGGGGGACACCGTATTCTTTAATTACATGAACTCGAGGAGATACGCCTAAACGCCTACAAAAGCGCGAAAGTTTACAAAGAGAAAACAAAAAAGTGGCACGATAAGAAAATCATTGAGAAGAGATTCGCAGTAGGAGACGAAGTGCTACTGTAGAACACTAGGTTGAGATTATTTCTGAGAAAATTACGTTCCAAGTGGTCCGAACCATTCAAGATATCTAAAGTTTTTGATGATGGACACGTGGAATTATTCAACAAGGAAGGAAACACATTTAAGGTCAACGGACATAGACTGAAAATTTATCATGTTGGAGACCAATGCTATCTAGTAGAGCAATTCGATATCTATGAGGTCGAATAACTGAAAAGTGGAGCATATCCTCTCGAGAAAGGGATCCTAGAAAAGGACTTCTCGAGTGTGTTTCTTTATATGAAGACACGGCTACGTCCTTGCCAGGACGTTAATCTAGGCCTGTAAGTATTTATTTTTCCACACTTTATTTCATTCTAGATTAGGAAAAATGCAAGTGTGGGGTAGAATATTATTTGGGAAAAATCCGGAGACAAATTCTTCCACTCGATCGAGCAAACCATCAACTCAACCAAATCACGTCATCCAAATTAATATAGATTAAACAATTTAAATAAATTTCTATTTCACTCGCTCGAGTAAGATTCTTACTTGACCGAATTGAGTTGACCAAAAATTTAAATAAAATCATTTAAATAATTTAATCCCCCTTCATTCGATCGAGTAAAAATCTTACTCGACCGAATCACACTACCCAAAAACAAAATACAAAAATACAAAATTCAAAAATTCAAAAATCTAACCATTGGGACAACTCGACCAATTAAATTTGGTCCAATTGGAAATTGTTCCAATTTAATACAACTCGACCAATCAAATTTGGTCGATTGGAAATGGGTCCAATTTAAAACCCTAAATCACCACTCGACCAACCTTCACTCTACCAACCCTACTCGACCACTTCACCCTCTCTCAAAAATCAAAATCCCTAACCCACCGATTCACTCGACCGACATCCAAACCCTCAATTCAATTCAACAATGTCGAGCGGCCAAGGATCAAGCATGGGAAGAACCAAGGCCCTCGCGAGGAGATGGACGATTTTCAACCAGTGCACGGAGCATAGCTTTAGGAAGCCATTTCAAGGGCTACGGCTTGCTCAACTCTTTGGTGTCTCGAGCAAGAAGGAAGTGGTAAGCTCCGTTGCACCTCACAAACCTACTATGATCGAGCAAGGCATTTATGAGATTGTTGACAATATATTTATCAATGCCGGCTTGCTTGAGTGGGAATATTTGACTGGACAACCGACACATCACAACCTTGTCGTGGGAGTTTGAGATAAACACCCAAGATTTCAAGGAGGAGTATATGGATGGAGAATGGTTCTCGCCCGGAGGTGTTATTCTGTTTTGTACGGATGAGATGAGATTGGAAGTATGGAGGAAGCTAACCGGTATGCGCGAGTATGACCCTAATTGCTCACCCAAGTGCCTAACGGATGGAGTATGGAAATACATCCATCGGATCATTTCAACAAACATCAACACTCGTGTTGACCAAGGTGCTCGAGTATCTCGAGAAGATTTGGACTTAATGTACTTCATGGAGCGAGGAGACTCCATTGATTTGGACTTAATGTACTTCACCGAGCGCTTCAAGAAAATGATCAACGTCAAGGAAAAGAGCAAGGCGCTCGGCTGCTCATCTTTTATACTTAGCCTCGCGGAACGATCATATTTTCGATTTGAAAGCAAAGGAGATTTTAGACCACTCGACACCACCCGTTTGGTCACGATGACCTTGATGGATAGGAGGAGCAGGAGTGGATCTGTGCAAAGGAGATGCCCAAGCGTGCTGACAGAAAGGAAAGAAGAAGATGGGCGAAGGATCAAGCTTCGATTGGAAAAAGAGTGCCAGGAGAGCCTATTTTTGTTGTTTATTTGTGTTTTTTTGAGAACTTTATGCCGTACCGTTTGCGGTACATTGTTGTTTGTGACTTGAACTTGCGCGTACTTGTTTTCTATTGCCATTTACCCTTATAATCGCCAAGTTTTACAAGCGCAAAGTGAAGCAAGAAGGACACTGCTTCACTCGACCGAATCTATGGATTATTCGGTCGAGTAACCCACAACACTTAAACAACTCGACCCAAACTAGAAAAATCTGATTTTTCAACAAAGCAGGCTCGAGCACTCGGTCCAATTCTTTCCAAAACAAAATATCTCGAGTAACCCTAATAAATTCTCAAAACATCCATATATTAAATCAAAGATTTAATATTCCATTAATAGAAACCTTTGATATACTCATGGATTTATCAAACTTTATTAGGTAAGTTACTACTCGAGTGACCTTAGAACTAACCTATTTTAGAATAAAAAAGACCGATGGAGTATCATGGTATATTCACCATTCAACTCGACCAACTCTACATACTTGAGCAACATGTCTCAATCCAACCTACTATCCAAAAAGGCCAATGCACCCTCCCAACGAAGAACTCAAATTGAGTTTGTTCACACCTATGCATTAGTGCCAAAGTTTATGACATGTTTAACTGAGCTTCACTCGACGTTGATGTTGTCTTCAACAAGCCATGCTATAAGGAACTTGTCTATGAGTTCAATGCTTCATTTGAACCTGTTGAAGGAGATGGTTTCGCATTTGATTATGATGGATGGAAATTCAAAATTCAAGATTTGGACTTTTATTGGACTCGACAAGAAGCATATCGATATCTTGGATTTCCTGAAGGAGGACTTTGTCACTTCGCTGCGGAATCACAAAGAATTCAGTTACGGAAAGACATCAGCCGCCAAGACTTCATTGGAGACTCGCCTTCACCATCGTCTATTAAGAATCCCGTTTGGAAGTACGTGCATCATCTGATTGCTACGAATATAAATTGCGAACCCGAAACTGTTGATGTAGTTACCCGAGAGGACTTGAACATTATGTGGGCACTCGACCAAGATGAACCAATCAATTGGTTTGATGCATTTACGACCATGTTCAAGGGTATGCGGCAGGCATACTACTCTTCACAGTACATGGGATGTACTTCATTGATCACTAGCATAGCCATTGGTTGCCAATGTATTCTACCCAAGAGATACACTGAATTCCACGAATTGGACTTTAGCTTGTTAAGGAAATTAGCATTCCTCGCCAAACAACCCGCTAAGTTGGAATTTGCCTATAAGGAAGTAACAGAGGAGGAAGACCCTTCCGAGAACGCGCACTTGGTTAGGAACTTCAATCATACGAGCAAAGATAAGGGTAAGGAAAAAGCTACCTCGAGCTAAACACGGTCCAAGAAGCCTAAGAAAAATAATTCGGGTATTGAGTGGTATGAGGTTCGTAGGGTGACTATCAAGGAGTTTCGCAAATCGAATGGAGAACCAATCGAGATCGAGTCGGATGAGTGATTAAACCTCGATTTCTTATTTCTTCTACAAATTATCATGTCTTTGTTTGGAAAGCAAAGTTAAATATTCAATAAAGAAGAAATTTATCACTTACCAAATTTTAGGGTTATCCAAAAATCAAATTCAGAATTAAATCACATTGAAAAGAAAAATAAACTCTCAATTAATTTCTGAATTTTGGTCGAGCCCACTAGACCAAGTAAGAAGTTCACTCGACCGAGTGAACCTGAACTTAAACCAAAATTAAACTCTTCCATTCAGTCGAGTCATCTGGTTCAGTCGACCGAATCAAACTATTGGGCCATATCACCTTGAACACTTAACAAACCCTGGCCCAACTACAGAAAACAAACCCTAACTCGACCACAGATTGATCGAGTACTTGACATTTGCACTTGTTTGAACATTTAAACTTGATTATCTATCATGTTTTGCATTGTTCCTTATATAATGACAAATCTTTGCTAGCATTGCAGGAATGATACATGTGCAGCGCATTGGAAAGTCAAAATATGAAAAATAATGTCAAGAACGAATTACTCGACAACCAGCTAAAGATCTCTACACCTTAATCTTAATTTATTGCTTAGGGACTAAGCAAATTTTTAAGTGTGGGGTGGGGAGTAGTATGCATACAAATTTTCATGATAGATACATTGCATACTTTCAAAATTTGCATACATCCTACTATTTAAATGAAAAACCTTTGAAAAATGTCAATTAAACATGCTAAACAAGACCGAGCACTTAGATTAAAAATGTTTGTTGAGAAACTCATGAATTGAATTTTTTTGAATTGAACGATTTTCATGATAGAAAATTCATTTCTTGAGACTCAACATAAGAGCTTGCCTAATTTGATTTTTCTTATAAATTTTTGACGTGACACCTTGAGAAAAGCCAAGTTTTATCAAATTTTATAGAGGAAATTTTTTAACAAAACATGGATAATATTTGATAAAGCTATTATATTGCCTTTAGGTGACTTAAGCATATCTCGTAGTATATGGTGCATTTGTTGTAACATTCGAGTTAATAGTTTGGCATCTAGTCAAGTATTAAGTGTGGGGTTATCCAATAAAGTCGAGCAATTGCTGAGGGTTACGAAAGAAAATAAAATTTCAAATATCTAATATTTCCCCTTGAAAGTATCTGCTTTGACAAAACAAAACAAAATTAAATTGTTTCCCCACTTAATTCCTTGCTACTGCCTAAATAATTTGGCGACTCGAGTGAAGCTGTCGAGTGATAACCATTGAGAATTGCTTAAGGACGATCCTTGTACTTATGTACGTAGGCATGACATGCTTTGGAGAGAAAAATTCACGAAATATGTGGTAATCATCCGGAATTCCTCTACTCTTATGAATTACGGCGTGTAGTCTAATTCTTGGGCAAGAATTCTTGACCTTGACCTTATGGACTAGCCCTTGCTAGCATAGGTGATTGGTTCGGTAAAACTTCTCTTGAAAATTGTGTTTTACTTTGTGATTTTCGGTGTAAGTTCGAAATGAAGAGTAAGGTCAAATCAAGGTTAGTTTCTTATTGCTCGAGTTACATTGAAATTTATGATTATCGTGATTCGGGGTGATTTTCAATGATTTTTCATGCCATGAATGATCAGCTATACTTTGAATTTTTTTGATTAAAGAATAATGCAAAAGAATGTTTGTTAAATTGACTAGCTAAGTAAACGAATACGATAAATGGATGATGCGCTTAGAGGATTTGTGAGTATTCCGTTATCTGAAAACTCTCACGAGACTAAAACTCGTCCGCTAGGGCAGCCTAGAGGTTTAAAGGCTTAATGCATATGCTAAATGCATTCGTGATTTTCTACGACAGTGGACTAGGATTAAAATAACTTTAGAAATCTCAGGAGTAAGAAATAAGGTTAATATTTGTTCGGGACGAACAAGGATTAAGTGTGGGGTGTTTGATCAGTGTTAGAAATGTCTATTTTAAGCCCCTACTTTCATGCTTATTTCCCATGATTAGAACGTAAAATATATTACTTTTGATACTTAGATTAATGTTTCAGTTCAAAAACATGATTTTCGCCTTACGAAGGAGCATACACAGAAATATGAGGAAAAGCACGTGAATTCGGTCTAAATCAGACATAATTAGGAGCATTTCTGCAATTCTTAGACCGAGTGTACTAAAGTACTTGACCTGAGCTAAAACAGGCCAAAGACTCATGTTACTCGACCGAGTAAACACACTGCTCGAGCAAGTCAGCACGTGACCAAGACCCTTCATATGGATTCTCTTCATTCACTCGACCATTTAATACAAGTGGATAAGCTAGACTTTCCATTTAGTCGACCATTTATGACGAGAGGATAAGCAAGACCTTTCATTCTACTCGACCCTTTGGATTACTCTTCACTATAAAAGCTTCACAAGAGACACAAAGAAGGTAGCTGGCTAGGGGGCCGAAAACCCTAGAGAAGAAATGATTGAGATTAGTCGAGTAACCAAGTGAAGAAGATAACCCAGAGAGCTCGAAGACCGTTCAAATTACACGAGATCATTCAACCTAATTTTGTACTCGACCTGATAAGGAGAGGAGCAGCAGCTTGGAGCTCGACCGTGGATCATCAATCACTGAGAATTTCTAAACTTTTACTTTTGTTTTATTTACATCATTTGAATACGTTTGCATTCTCACTCGAGATGAGTGAGTAGTTTCCTTATGATAGGGATTTGATGAATCCCTAATGCTTATGAATAACTAGAACATGATTATTTAATTTACATGAATCAATTCTTGTATAACTATTATGTGTATTGAATCATACCCAAGCACTACGTCTAGGTGTCCTGACAAAACGTCTAGTAGAGTAGGTCGAGTAGTATTTTCTAGGGAAGGACCGGGAGGTGAACTTAGACTATTTAGGAATCAATACAACCATTAGATCGAGTATATTAGCAAAGCAGGAGCAGCGAGTATATTTGGTGCATGAATGTATTAATAAGCGTATTTGGATAGATTAGTGAAAACACCGGGAGGAATGAAGCTAGTCGAGTAGATGTTTACGTGCGAGTCCAACATTCAGGAGTGAGGATTCGTATGCTAATGCTACTCGGTCTAAATTCTATAATATAAATCCAACATTCGGGAGTGAGGATTTATATTATCATATAACTATATGTTCTAGATTAAATTGTCATCGAGAAGGAAATTCATAACTATAATCTATATCTTGCTCGAGTGAAACCATAAGTATCAGCGGAGGATTCTCATCCTTGTCATAGTTTTTACATTTGATAACAAAACCTTTTCTTTTAAATAACATTTCCTTTAGAATAAATAAAACACTTAAGAACTATTTTGAAAGCTAGTAATCGATTTTAAAAGTATAACTTGACTCCACTGTTCTCTTGGGTTCGACACTAGGTCACCCCTAGTTCTATAAATTCTTTTGAGTTGCGTGTTGGAATATTTACCTACTAAATCCAACCACGTCAGCATGTCTAGCTAACTTCTGAATTCAGTTTAGACTTTGAACTATGAATAATATGTTTTGAGGTTTATTCTTAATGTATGACCTGTTTAGTATTATAACTCTGACCATACTTGCATGATAACTAGTTTAGATAGTTAGGCGAAGCCTTTACCCGCAGACCTAATTAAACTATCAGAGGTACGTTACAGTGAATGATAGGAGTAGCACTAGAATAGTTAATCACTACCTTTACCGGATTCATGGTTAGTTAGACTAGGTTGGGTAGCAATATCATATAGACTTTTACCGAAATATATGTGTAAGTTATTAAGCCTTTACCGGACCTTAGCTTACGTGAACAATCAGTCATAGATCTTTAGAAACCCGTGATAAACATAGAATTCATAGTGATAAGTCTAAGCTAAGCTCATCTATGGTTTATTATCTAACTCTCGTATTTGCATTCAGCGCGCCAGTAGTACTTGCACACTCTTTTTCTTACTTGTTCACTTGCTTACTCACAACCCCAATTTTAGTTGTAGATAAAAGACGACTTCTCACCGTTCCCTGTCGATTCGACTCCTACTTGCCTAGACTATACTATGGAGGAGAGGGATAAATTTGCAGCACTCAACGACGAGCCGTCAGTTTTGGCATGACATTTGGCGATGATGAGAGCGAGTCGGATAGAAGAGGTGTCTACCCCTTATGTTGCCAAGGGTATAGACCATCACCGCATCCTCAACATTTGTTTGTCTAGGCTTTATCACCTTGCTTAGTCTACTTTGTTAAAACTCTCGTGTCATTTCATTTCATTCTTGAACTTTGTGTTTGGTGAACCTTGTGTTTGAATTTCTATGTTGTGTTTGCTTATAAGGCCAACCATAGAATTGTTACACATTGTTTCCTAGAGTCTTATAACCATGCATGAGTTCATTTCTATGTCCTAGGTCGAGTAGTTTCATGTGCAAAAATCTTATAAGGCCAAGTAGAGCCTAGGGCGCGAAGTAGTTTTAAAATTCAGCTCTCCCGAGCAAGAATTTTTCCTCTGCCGAGCAACCTTATCTGAGCTGCAAAAACCAATGTATAATACACTCCTCTGCCGAGTAGAATTTTAGTCTGGCCGAGCAAATGTTACACACAATCTCAGATAGTTTTCCTCTGGCCGAGCAACTCTTGACCTAGGCCGAACAGAACAAAATCAAACCTAGAAAGTAGACCTCTTCTTCACCTTGGCCGAGCAGAATTTCTACCCGGACCGAGCAGAATTTTTTAGTATCACCTTTGTATTCCTCTTCCTCACCTCTGTCGAGCACATGTCTAGTCGACCGAGCAGATTTTCATTACTTGCTCAGTGAATTTTCCTCTACCCGAGCACAAAGTTCCTTGGCCGAGGAAACACGTCCTTTCCCTGTAGATTCCCATCCTGCTCGGCCGACCTTCCCAAAGAGCAAAAATCTGCTTGGCCGACCTCTCCTTGGTAACCCCACAAATTTTTGCCTATACCCTCAACCTTTCCTCATTCTTCACAACACCACTTCTCTCACTAATCATCCTTAGCTAAAAACCTCTTCACTCCACAACCTTACCCAACTCATCAACTCATCCAAATCATTCAAATCCATCATCATCAATGGCTACAAGATGGAATTTCTTTAGATCTTCATCATCCTCCACATGCATGAGCAACCCCCTCTCCTCCTAACAAATTCGAATACCCCAAGCCTAGTTCCATATCCATTTGGGGAGCATCTTCACTTTGAGAGGAGAGAAGAGCAAGAAAGGTATATGATGTATGAGATTTCAAGATACCGGGAACCTCTTTTCCCAAGCTTGATGAGATCGACTCTCTCCACACATGCAAAGAGGTAAGATCCATTAATTGTTTGATAATTGTGGATTAGGATTCTTGTTGAGGGAAGATCCGGGTACTTACCCTAGAATGGTCAAGGAATTCATGTGTACCTTTAGTGCCGAATGGGTTGATGGAGACATAGATGAAGGCATGGTAGATGGACGGCGTAGGTATGTGATGGGATGGAACTTTAGACTAGGAGATAGATGGTGGAGACTTAGGGAGGATGAAGTAAGGGAGATCCTTAGGTATGGAGGATAACCTTCCTAGTGACACAAGCAATGATTGAGGTAGGAAGTGTGCGGGAGTCTATCCTAGGAATGATCCCTTAGAAGGAATCGGTTTTGGGAGGAGATCACAAAAGGATTAGAAACATTTGTATCTCCCGAACCATCCACTATGATTTGGGTGAGGAGGTATAAGGTGATACATAGACTTGTCTCTATGGCTTTTGTGAGGAAGGATGGAGGAAGGCATGTCTACAAGCATGACTTGGATTGCATGAGGTTTGAAGGAGAGGAAGAAGATTGACTTGGTACAAATGCTCACAAGACAATTTGAAGAGTACCAAAAGCCAAATGCTAAGCAAAGGCTTTAGGTGGCGGAGCTATCATCACTTGGATTGCCATACACTTAGGATTCTCCGTGGACCACTTCCCTCCCGTACGCAAAGAAGTGCTTGATGTTAGGAGGATGCGCCAAATGCACATGATTGATGGGGGAATGATCGGTGGGTTGTAAGGCCTTTTCCCTTACGTGCGGTAGAGCAAGTTACAAAGAGGAAGAGAGGAGAAGGACCTTCCAACCGAATCCGTACTCCCAATGACTCACCTCCTCATCAAGACCAAAACCTCATGCCACCTATGCTCACCTCCTTCCTTCCATTCCGCCGCCTCTTACATCCCTACATACCATTCCTCACCCCATCACTTTCCTCCTTATTCCCCTCCGTCTACTCCCATACACTCTACACCTTATCACCCTCCTCCACCACAACAAAGCCACTACACTCCACATACCGTTGATGAGGTCTATGAGAGAGTAGTTGCCTATGGCTCCTACGCGCAAGACATAGCTAATTGGCAAGGAGATATGATGTCACATCTCTTTGACCAACTAGACCTCACGGGGTATAGGGGCCTCCACAACCCGATGACCATTACTTTGCTTCCCACATTCCACAAGAGGATGAGGGAGATGATGATGAAGAAGAGGATGATGAAGATGACAATGAAGACCAAGATGATGATGATGATGACTATGATGAGGATGATGAGTAGGAAGCACACTATGCTTATTTGCTTGCTTGTTTCACTCTTGCTAGTATTTTGTGATGTATTGTGTTATGAGTTGAACTTGCTACTCTTTTGTGTGTTTCCTTTGATGTTATTCAAACTTTATGTTTATTGTTATCTTGGATGTTTTATAAGATTGAATAACTTCTTATCTCATCTCATATGTTTGGTTTGGCCTATGTTATGATTTGTTTCACAAGCTCTATACTTCACTTCTTGATATCCTTATGAGTTTAGGTTTATGCCAAAGCCAAACATACATGATCAAAAAAAGCACATGGAGCAAATGGATGCATACTAGTCTTCCTTCACACGAGAGAAGTTTCTTTACCCTTCTCTTATGCTTCTATTTGATTGCTTAGGGACTAAGCAAATTTTTAAGTGTGGGGTGGGGTAGTATGCATGAATTCATACTTTTAATGTTTCATTTCATTCAATCATTGATCACTTTTGAGCATGACATTTGCTTGATATCACTTTCATCCTACATTTTTGATGATAATTTGAAAAATAAGGTTGCTAAGCTTGAGATTACATTTGTGAGCATGGATTAACAAATTTGTTCATTGATCATGATGATTTGGGATGATTGAAATTCTTAGCTTGTGCACTTTTTCATGAATTGACATCTAAGCTAGTTTAAATCATTGATCATTAATGTGCTCTTTCATTGCATAATGAGTAAGGAGATTTTAGTAGCATGAACAAGAGGAAATTTTTTTCGAAAATAGCATAGATTTTGCTTGTGTTTGCCTAATAGGTGACTTTAGCCTTTTTGCCTTGCTTGTGTATCAACTTTGCTTGCCTATATGCCAAATTTTGTTAATTGGACACATTGTCAAGTTTTAAGTGTGGGGTTAACACCAAAGCTCACTCTAAAAATTCCTACTTCAAAGAAGTAACAAAAGGAATCGTAGTGCAAGTGCCGGGGGTTAGGAAGGTAATTTCCCCTCGAAAGTACTTGCACTAACAAAAAAATGTGTTTTATGAAAAGTTATTCAAGTGCCGGGGGTTAGGAAGGTAATTTCCCCCCGAAAGTACTTGAATAAGCAAAAAAGAAAAGAGAATAAAAGAGAAGCTTGAATGGTAACTCGCATTGATTCTTGACTTTGTGCCCTTATGCATATTGTGAGTGTATTTGCAAGTGAGATTGTGCATTTGCTTGGTTGATTTGTCTATTTGGATGACCCTTGTACTTCATGGCAACAAGTGAGAATTCTATGTCTAGCTATTAATCTTTCTATGTCTAAACTCCTCTTCTCTTATGGATCATGACGTGTAGTCATATACTTGAGAATGAGTTTAATGTCATGAGCCTATGTACTTGTCCTTTGCAAGCATAAGTGATTGGCTAGACAAACTTCCATGAGTGCTAATTTCTCTTTATGAGTTGTGTGATGATAAGAAGCATTAACAATGGCTTTGATAAATTCTAGCTATGATGGAAAGATTGTTAAATGTTACTTGTGATGAATGACATGATTCCCAATTTTGTGTGATATGAATGAATTAATTTCCATGCTTGCTATGAGTTAAAATGCTTAAAATCTTGCTTAGTGCTTCTTGATTGGTGTATTGTATAATGGATGATTGTGAACGGGATTTGTGAGTACTCCCTCTTGGAAAACTCTCACGAGACTACAACTCGTCCACTAGGGCAACCTAGGGGTTTAAAGGCTCGATGCATATGCTAAATGCATCCATGGTGCCTATGAAAGTGAGTTAGGAGTAGGTTATAACTTGCATTCCATTTCTTAGAATGCTAACTTTCACTTGGTGCTTGATTTTCACTCTCATATACATGGATTGATCTTTGAAATATTTGTGAATTCTATCGTGCATCATTTGCTCTATTCATGATAACTTGTTCGGGACGAACAAGTATTAAGTGTGGGGTGTTTGATAAGTGTGAAATTCGCAAGTATTTGTATACTTCCTATGCTTAACTCTTGCTAGTTTTCGATTATTTTGCGAAGAATTTGATACTCTTTTGTGTTTTATGTAGATTTTATTCAAACTTTATCAAAGAGAGTACAAAGCACAAAATGGAGCAAAAAGGATGAAAATACAAGCCAAGTTACCCAAGAGGAGATTCTACTCTATAGCAAACCTCAAGCCCAACTGAGCAAGTCCTAGAAGGTGGCGAGCAGATCAAGTCAGCCGAGGAACCTAAGCCCAAATGATCAAAACCCACCTCGGTCAAGCAGAAATACCAAGGAAGAAGCTGCTCGGCCGACCTAGTGTATACACTCTCCTCGGATGCTACACAACACGATCTGTTCAGCCTAGGGAATGTTGCTCGGACTGAGTAAAAAGACCCATGTTGAGTTGAAGTCGGTCTGCCGAGGACTCCACCGCACCACATTCAAAGCTGCTCAGGCCTGGAAGATTCCAGGCGGCCGACCAGATTTTCCCCAACTTTCTTGCTCGGCCGACTTAAGTTTTGCTGGGGAGAGGACCTTGGACTATATAAACTTTTTGCTCATTTTAAACTCGGGGCCTTGACTTCGTATTTGACTCCAAACTCTAGAAATTCAATTTTCGAAGATCAAGTGCTATTTGAGGAAATTGAAGATTGTAGAGTGAAGATCAAGCATCCAATCCACTTTTACAACACTAGTTTGCAATGAATTATATGATTTCATACTTTTCAATTGTTGTTTCTTTCTTTGTTACCATGAGTAGTGAGTAGTGAATGATTGGGGATCCTATGGATCCCTAGGGTTAATGTTTACATTTGAATGATGTTATCTTTAACTGTGCACTGAAACTTGAGTTGGAATCTTATGCATACAGTTATATTTGCTTAATGTTGCACTTTAGGTGTTTGATGAAATACTTGAGTGTGATTACATTTGCCTAATCAATAATTTATGCAATGAAAGTTAGTAAGTGATTGATTAGAGAGCCTATGCATGATTTCTTATCATAATTTTGACATGAGAGTGTATGATTGAGATAGGATGCTAGTTTGCTTTTACCTAAGTGATTCAAACTCTCCCAATAGATTGAGAAATTGAGGGAGAGTTCATTACTTAAGTGAGGCCAATAGTTTGAGAAATTGAGGCTTCTAGATTTGTGAACCTCTTATTTCTAGGGATAGAATGAGAATTGAACCTCGGGATAAAGTTCATAAATGAACTAGCAAATTTACTTTCCTCTCATTTATAATTGCATGATTGATTATCATTTGATTGTATACATGATCCTAGGGACCACATGTCTTTAATCCTCTTAGTTTGCATATTAATCTTTTGAAATATCACAACCTCTCACAAATTCCCCCAACTTTTATGTTAAGCAATCATTTAGTAATTCTAGTTAGTTGATAAATTCTAAACTCATCTCTAGGGACTCGACCCTAGATTACTTAAATTTATTAATTGCCATATTAGGATATTAAATCTCCACATATATTACAAACGTCAGCTTAACTAAATACTGTTAGTGGCTTATGTGAGGTGCGGCGTCAGATGGTACTAAATTAAGGGGTAGTGTTTTGCTAGTTAGATGCATTAACTTAAATTATGTCTTCACTAGGTACGGTGATTGATCATTCTAATCAGGTCGTTGTTTGATACGATACGAGGATTCAAACAAGGAGTTTTGGTAAGGTGAGTAAATAACATGTTCTTATATTTATATGTTATTATAACATAATAGTAAATTAAACGCCCTTTTTATTTGATAAAGATGACTATCGAGATTGACGTATATATAAGTACATAGGAAATAGCTCAATATTATACTAAATGAAAATTTTGCATTATTGCATTCACGACATGAACATGGATGATATTTTATCTGGGGTCTGGATTGGCAGTGACGATTACCCATCATGGTTGTATCATCGACAACAATAATTGCCCATCCTGGTTATATTTTATTTATTTGGTGCATATATATATAGGAAATGTATCATGTGGATCCTCTCAATTTGGTGGACTCGTGGATCTCCTCTTGCAACCGTTGATTGCATTTTTTGAACGCACCAGATTGTGTCAACGCATTAATGAAGCATGTGTCTTGCACGTGTGCATTTGTCATTTGCACACGTGATGTAAGAGGGGATCCACGAGTCCACCAAATTAGATGGATCTACAGGATGTAACCTCTATATATATAGAGTAAGGATCCAGAAGGACAAGTAACTTTTGTAAGACGGAAGGACACTATCTCTACCTTTGATTTTGATTGATCCGACGGTTGATATTAAGTTGGTTTTTAATTAAATTGGTAGTTGAATATGCAGAATACATGGGCGGTTGAGAATGACGGTTATCAATCTCAACCGTTAGATTATTAGAAATTAACGGTTGAGATGATGTCCTACTATCCTACATATAAATACATGTCCTCCTTGATCTCTTTTCTATATATATATAAAGAGTTCTTGGAGGACACATATATTTTACTAGGACGGAAGGACTTGATCTCATCCGTTGATTTTTATTAATCCAACGGTTGATATTAATAACCGTCAATCACCAACCGCCCGTGTTAAGTGCAAAATGACCGCCCAATTTAATTACAGAGAAAAGGGTGTAACTTGGAGTGATGAAGGGATGGATTGTGGGTGTTCTCTCATCGTAAATATCTAGCCAGAACAAAAATCGTCGATGAATCAGTAAATGTGGTTGTTAAAGATATCGTTGAAACTAAGCCAGAGCAGAATAAATTCATTGGTGAGATAGACGACAAACCTGATCCATACACACCCAAACTCCTTGCTGCTAATTAATATCACTAAACTCATCGCCACGGTTTGCTATAACCTCTCTTACCAATGACTCATCGAACCTCTTTGCCATCTTCAGCGACTATTACAGTTCAACTTTCTTGAAAAGCTCTATCATATGCTTCAAGGAGAACCTGTCCTCATTCAGTACCCTCAATGGAACCAAACACCTTTTTTGCACATTTATCCATTTTTTCCCTCTTTCTATCCAAGAACCAAACTTAATTCCTCATCACGCCAATAGGTTTTGTTGTTCGTTGTCTTTTTTGTGAAGGGTGGTCATCAGAAACAATTTTTGGTCCTCTTTTGGTTCTGCTTGGTTCAGATTTATAGTAGCTAGTTCTTGAACATCCTCTGTATCTGCACCTTCTGCATCTGCTGTAGTCACGCATCTGTTGTAGTCACATCAACATCCATGTCCTGATCTTCTCTAGTTTTGGCAGACTGTCATCTGACTCTATAAGCTTGACATATTCTGTCTGCTCATTCTCTTTTTCAAATTCCTAAAGACTCTGTTTCTTTTGATGCAGACTCACTTACTGATTCATTCTCATCTTCCTCCACTGCACATCCTCTTCACACATCTCCTCTAAAGACTCACTAGACTCATCTCCACTCGGTTCCACATCAACATCAACTCTCCCTGAATCAAATCAAGGGGTATCCATATCAACACCTACTGCCTTAGCAGTTTCCAAGTCATCACCAATTGTGACATTCATTCCTCAGCAAGTCCAGCACCTCATCATCCACATTCACCAACAACTGTTCTTAACTCATCCTCAACATTCTCAGCAACCATAGTTTGAATAATCTCATCAATATTCACTGAATCATTGGCAGCAGTAACAGGCTGATAAGGCACTTTTGTATGCTATTCTGGGTCCTTTACACTACTTGTATTTCTAACATTTTTAGTATAAGATTACGCTTTAGGTGTAGTTTTGTATCTCAGGTTTGTCAGAAAAGTTAGAACAAAAGTGCAACAAGAAGGCTGAATCTTGGAGCAAAGAACAACAAGATAACACGAACCGAAAAACAAAGGAGCGTGCGAGAAGTGTAGCGCGCGAGTAATGAGTCGCACAGAAGGAAGCGATGACGTCATCAATCAGCGACAAATCCGGAGCGATGACGTCATCACGCGAAAGAATATTTCCTAAGCTGGTTTTTAGAGATAAAGATGATTTCCATATATTTTATTGCGGAAACCCTAGCAAGCAAGACTATAAATACAATGCATGAAGGAAATCACAATCATCTGCTAAATCCGCCCATCCGCGAAGAGCCGTGCGCGCAGGCTTTCGACGCGAGCAGAGCGACGCGCCAATCCAGATTTGTCTTATTTAGTTGTTTAACTTAAAACCTTGAGATGTATACATTCAGTATGTCTACCTAATTTACTGAATTCGGTTTGGATTCTGATCTTTGAATAATATGTTTTGAGGTCTTGTACTTAATGCATGACATGTTTAGTATTATTACTCCAAGCTCAATTGCATGATAACTAGGTTAGATAGTTAAGCGAAGCCTTTACCCGCAGACTTTATTATAGAATCTATTGTCTATTGTTAAACTATGTGACAGTGAATGATAGGAGTAACGCTAGAATAGTTAATCACTACTTTTACCGGATTCGTGGTTAATTAGACTAGACCGAGTAATAGTATCATACAGACTTTGACCGGAATGTATGTGTAGGTTATTAAGCCTTGACCAGACCTTAACTTACGTGAACATTATATCATATATCTTTAGTGACCAGTGATAAACATAGAGTTCATAGTGACGAGTCTGAACCAAGCTCACCTCTGTTTCTGTTAAACACTTTTATAACTGCATTCTGTCGCGCGCCAGAGTTACTTGCGCACTTGTTTTCCCACTTGACTTTGCTTACTCACAAAATCAAATCTTAGTTGTAGAAAAAAGACGACTTCTCACCGTTCCATATGGATTCGACCCCAGCTTACCCTTACTATACTAAGGAGGAGATTAGGGAATAAATTTGCAGCACACAACGACGTGCCGTCACAATCTCAACAAGGCTTTGATTTATATTATTAGTAGTCGGAATAGGTTTTACCTCAACCTCATGTACTTGTTCCATCTCCTTGGTAGCTCTCTCCAATAATTCCAGCTCTGCAGCTTCTCTCCTCAGCTGCTCAGCCCGTTTTAAGGCTGCTCTCACCTTTTCCCCTGCAGCCAAAGCCTTTGCTGCTTTCTTTTCTGCCTCTGCAAGCTCAGCCCTAACTCTCTCTTTTGCTGCTTTGGCCTTAGCCTCCGCACGAGCTATTTTAGCTGATTACTCGGCAAACTTCATCTGCCTCACTTTAGTAGTGGCTTCTGCTTGGAGCCTCTCTTCTTCCTCCTCTTTTAGCCTTTCTGCCAAATTTTTGCTAATCTTCGTTATTCTACTTCTTTCTCAGCCTTCTCATCAGCCTTTTTGGATTTGGTAGCTTTCTTATAACCTCCTTTAGTTCCTACGGACTTCTCCACGTTTATACTCTTTGTCTTATGAATTGATTTCTTTGTCTCCTTCTTGGTCACCAAAGCCTTGCTAGCGTTATCTGGATGAATCTACTCCTCCGTTGGTAGTACCATCTAGAATGGTACATAGGGGTCAAAATCCGCCGATGAAGTTGTTGCATGTCCGGCGCTGGCGGTGGATGATGTTGTCCTTGTGTTCACCATTCTTGCAGATTTAGGGTTTCGGTCTAGGATTAGCGAGGTGTGTTTGAGCTTTGTGAGACATAATTTTGAAATTTAAAATTCTGTTTTTGGTAGAGATAAGCTGAGTTTTCAAAGGAAACGATTCGCCTTCCGAAATATTCTCACACATTCCTGATTTCCCATTTCAATAATTCGGCCAATATTGTTACAGATTTGAGATAGCACACTTATAGGAAATGTTATAACATCAACTCAATTTTAAGTACGACATTTCCTTTATCATTTTTTGGCAGTCCATACTTTTGACGCTTTCTAATTAAAGGACTACCAGAACACCGGTCAGACTAGTTCTCGATTATGCATAGTCCCAATTCAAACATCAAGGTCTCAAATTGTTGTATGCTCAGTGCTTTGGTAAAAATATCAGCTTTCTCCGATATGCTTATGACACTTATGTTGTCACTATAGAGTGTCATAACATCATGTTTCACATCATACTCCTCCATCATATGCTTCATCGATGTCATCTGCTCCACACTACTCCCAGCTACTATGTACTCAACTTCTACAGCAGAAAGAGAGATGCTATTTTGCTTCCTACTAAACCATGAAACCAGATTGTTTCCAATGTAAAAGCATCCTCCTGAAGGGCTCTTTTTGTCATAAGCAATACCAGCCAGTCTGCATCATAGAATCCAACAATGCTGATAGTAGTGTCTTTGTGTACCAAAACCCGAGCTCAGCAGTTCCTGCAACATATCGTATAATTCTCTTAACCAGAGACACATGACTCTCCTTTGGATTGGCTTGGTACCGAGCAAAGAACTTAATCTGATTGATTGCGTTACTTCTCCAACTCCATTCCACTCCTACTTATATCCTTGTAATCCCTAAAAAATCTCTAACAAATATTTGTTTAAATATTTGTTAGATATACCTTTTTCTAAAAGATAGGGATTACATTTTCAAAAATATGGTCGAAGAATATTGAACCAAATCTCCTTATGGCTCCAAGATATTCGTGAATCTGCAACATGCTTATCTTCTCGGATATTCTGATCTCCGAGAATATACACCTTCCGATATAGCCGCAAACTCCTCTGTTGCGCATGCAGTTCTTCCTATAGCATCTTGTGTTACATCTTCATCTTTGGTTTTGCATCTAGAGTTACTTACTATTCTAACTTTGATCCAACTACTTTTTACATCTATTTTGCTCAAAACGTGCCATACATATTATGGGACTAGCATCAACTCTTCAAACCAGCCGGCAGACCTACTTACAATGCTGATGTATCTTTTCTCCAAGTTGAGAGTTTCAAGTGTCCTACTCTCGTGCAAATGGAAGGGGTATTGGAGTGAGGAGCCGGTGGATCAAGCTCCTTCACTCTTCTGATTAAAAATACATAGGGCGCGCTCCTTGTTGAATTGAAGAAAAGACTTGAGTTGGGTCGTTGGTTTAGTAAAAGTTAAGTACACTCTCATTTTACTTTTATGCTTTTGTATTTCAAAGGATATGAATACCTCCAAATGTAGCCGAATACAGTATATTGTAATTTTCATTTTGAGATGATACAAAAATTTTTTTATTACAATGGAAATTCTCAATCTTGAGACCTAGATTCGTTCTTGAAGATAGAAAAGTCGATCAAAGCTTCGACAACTCCTTTTACAATGGCAAACAGAGATAGTAAACAGATCATTGGCTAAATTGTTGTGCAGCCTAATTGGAGATCATCTTAAGTCGTGGCTAAACTGTTAATTTCAACTCATAGATCAGAACAACAGCTGCTTCCAACTTTGCAAGCAGAAAAACTCACTCATCACAACCAAGATCCAATTTCCAATATCTTCTCGTATTTCCTCAACAAAATAATATTCATTAAGTTGAACTTGAACCTACTTACAACAAGAGTTGTTTTAGATTCTGGATTTCATAATCCCCTAAGAACATTGGCAAATGTATACTTCCAAATAACACGGTTTTCAATAACTTGGGCCTCAGTTTGACCAGCCCAATACTACATGTACCTTGAGCAGCTGCCACGTAGTTTAAAACACCGACGCGTTTCAAGCGGAAACCGATTGCTACTCAAAGTCAAAATTGGACCGAGCTACCTGAGTAAAGCGAAAGTTGGAATGGAAGAAGTTGGCTCATCTCAGCAGCCACGTTCCACCGTAGAGAAAAGCCAAGAATCATCGAGGCTGAAGACGGGATGCTTGTCGTTTGCGATATCATTACGGGAAGGGTTCAGCTATGTGAAAGCGACTATACTCGGCCATGTATGAATTTTACATGATATAAAATCTCATTTTGGCATGTATTTGTATACTTCTGAGCACGGTTTTGACCGTTGTGCGACAGGCTAGGTATATTACTGCGAGAAACGAAGAGGAGGCTGCAAAGGCGGAGATGCTTGCTACCAAGATGCAAGTGGAAGCAGCTAATGAAGCTGAAAATGCAAAGAAGAAGATCCATAGCTCTTAGTAAGTCCCCCGTCTTGAGATTAGGACTTCTATGTAATAGCTTCAGTTACTTTTTTTGTAATGTCTTGTTTTGAACAATCTTGCATCTTAAATTAGAGAGAAGAGATGAAATTAGGAACTTGAATTTTTAGAAAATGTCAACTATGTTATTGTGTGTGAGATCGTTACAGGGAAGTATTACTGTCGTCCATTTATCTTGAGCTGGAACTCCTTATTTTCGTGTTCAAACTTACAGTTGCAAACCAAATTTGAATTGAGTATTTTGAAGGGAATTCTTGCCAGCAATCCCAACGGAAATTTAATTTTTTTTACAAAAATTCATATTACTGATCTTTCCATGCAATTGAAAAAATTATATCTTTGTTTCACTACGTCATTTTGAGACTACGCAACACAAAGAAGAATGTTGCAAAAGAGTGAAAGTGTGTTCCATAAATTTTTTGTAATATACCAATTGTCGCACCGAAATCTGTATCTTAAGACGTGTTGCATAAGTCATACAACATACTTCGTTTTGTATGTTGCATTAGTATTTATCGCTTTTCCAACATTTCACGTGTTGCATTAGAATACGCTGTGTTAAAAGTTTACATGTTGCAACATGAGTTTTGCGACGTAATGTAATGTGAATGCAACATGAGACTGACGATGCGTTTTAGGGCGAGTATATGAATACTTATCCTATCACGATATTGTCAAACAAATTTATAGTTTCTAGGGTGACCTAGGGTCGAGTCCCAAGAGAAAAGCATAGACTACGTTATGCTACTTAGAATTGCTTATGCGAGTCTACATTAATGTGAAGTTTTAGTCCTCTAGTAGCGAGGTATCTATAGTGTATACTAAAGATGAGTTGAGGATGTGTTTATGACTTGAAAAATTAAAAATGCAGCAAGGATCCTACTTCACGCCTATGTCATGTGATAGTAACACAAATCATGCATAAAAAAGTTTCGATTGATAGTTCTAGGTTAAAGTACCAAGCATTCTAGATTCAACTCTCGCTCCTTCTCTGGAATGGCAGTGATAACTAAGTGACGTGATTCTCAAACTCTCACTCTAAACATAGAATTCGAACCCCTCAACCTCTCGGTTTATTGATCGGTAAATCAAGTCCGCTTTAAGCTTAACCTTATTGAATTTAGCTAGCAATCATGTATTATAAATTTCCTAAGTTCAAACCTCATTGCATCCTTAGGCATTCAAAATTCAGAACATAGAAATAAAGCAAAAACACAACTTTTCAATCAAAACTTCATTAAGCATGAGTAGAGTACAAGTCTTTGTGTGACATTCTGACCTAGGGATCCATAAGGATCCTCACTACACTAAGACTACTCACTCATGGTGATTTTATAGCAAAACATGATGTATGGGAAATAAAAGAGTATCAAAAGACGAGATAAAATATCGAAATGAAAAAGAACTTAATATAAAATTTGTGCAAATGCATAGTACATTTGTTCGTATATTACTTTCAAATAAATATAACTCCCCCACTGCGTGTCTGTCACGATTCACGATTATTGATGTTGCAAATAACATTCACCTACGTACTATCATTCATAGCTACCGTAGTTAGTGTCAATCTTACATAAATCTGATTAATCACCTCAAGCCATTGCTAGTGTTGGTCCTTAACCTAGGCACATGCAATTGGACATTCATCTAATGCTAACAAATTAACATGAACATATGAATAAGTACATGTAGAATTGAATAGAATCATATAACAAATTAGTAATTCATTCATCGCATGAAATCGAGTTGGATACACATGAAATCCATAGAATTTTGGAATAAATCGACTACTCACTACGCATGGCAATTGATAGAGCAATTTTGTATGCTGTTTTAAGTCCTTTACACTGCTTAGATTCTAACATATTTTAGTATAAGATTACGCTTTTGGTGTAGTTTTGTATCTCAGGTTTAAAAGAAGAGTTAGAACAAAATTGCAATAAGAAGGCTGAATCTCTGAGCAAAAGACAACAACATGACAACAAGAGCAAGAGACCACTAGCGCGCGAGCACTACGTACTATCATTCATAGCTACCGTAGTTAGTGTCAATCTTACATAAATCTGATTAATCACCTCAAGCCATTGCTAGTGTTGGTCCTTAACCTAGGCACATGCAATTGGACATTCATCTAATGCTAACAAATTAACATGAACATATGAATAAGAACATGTAGAATTGAATAGAATCATATAACAAAATAGTAATTCATTCATCGCATGAAATCGAGTTGGATACACATGAAATCCGTAGAATTTTGGAATAAATCGACTACTCACTACGCATGGCAATTGATAGAGCAATTTTGTATGCTGTTTTAAGTCCTTTACACTGCTTAGATTCTAACATATTTTAGTATAAGATTACGCTTTTGGTGTAGTTTTGTATCTCAGGTTTAAAAGAAGAGTTAGAACAAAATTGCAACAAGAAGGCTGAATCTCGGAGCAAAACAACAACATGACAACAAGAGCAAGAGACCACTAGCGCGCGAGAAGTATGGCGCGCGAGTGTGGGTCGCGCACAGCAGAGCAAAATGATGACGTCAGCAAACAGCGAAGTATCCAGAGCGATGACGTCATCACGCGCAAAGAATATTTCTAAGTTTGGTTTTTGGAGATCAAATATTCCCAAAACTGATTTTTAGAGATAAAGATGATTTTCTACAGATTTTCTTACCTAATAATTCGTGGAAACCCTAGGAGGCAAGAGTATAAATACAAAGCTTCATGAAAATCACATATAGGCGATTTTAGAGAGAAGATCAGCTGCGCAGATAGAGAGCAGAGCGCAAGCTGCCGACCCGAGCCAGACGACACGTCACTTAGATTTGTTTTGTCATTATAGTTGTTCAATATTTATGTTTGAGATGTATACATTCAGTATGAGTAGCTAACTTACTGAATTCGGTTTGGATTCAAATCTATGAATAACATGTTTTGAGGTTTTGTTCTTAATTGCACGATAAGTTTAGTATTATTATTCCGAGCTCAATTGCATGATAATTAGGTTAGACAATTAAGCGAAGCCTTGCACCGCAGACTTAGTTGTAGAATCTATTATCTATCGTTAAACTATCAGAAGTACATGACTGTGAATGATAGGAGTGACACTAGAATAGTCGATAGCTATTGACGTGCATGTATATGTAGATGATAAATATTTCGACATGCAACTCAAAAGAGTTTATAGAACTAGGGGTGACCTAGTGTCGAACCCAAGGGAACAGTGGAGTCAAGTTATATTTCAAACTCGATTACTAGCTTTCAATTCTTTAAACTCGATTACTAGCTTTCAATTTAGTTCTTAAGTGTTTTATTTATTTCAAAGGCAATATTTTTATTCAAAAGGCAATATTTAAAGAAAAGGTTTAGTTATCAAATATTAAAAACTATGACAAGGATGAGAATCCTCCACTAATACTTATGGTTTCACTCGAGCAAGATATAAATTATAGTTATGAATTTCCTTCTTGATGACAATTTAATATAGAACGTATAGTTATATGATAATATAAATCCTCACTCCGTGTTAGATTTATATTATAGAATTTAGACTGAGTAGCATTAGCATACGAATCCTCACTCCCGTGTTAGATTCGCACGTAAACATCTACTCGACTAGCTTCATTCCTCCCGGTGTTTTCACTAATCTGTCCAAATACGCTTATTAATACATTCATGCACCAAATATACTCGCTGCTCCCGCTTTGCTAATATACTCGATCTAATGGTTGTATTGATTCTAAAATAGTCTAAGTTCACCTCCGGTCCTTCCCTAGAAAATACTACTCGACCTACTCTTCTAGACGTTTTGTCAGGACACCTAGACGTAGTGCTCGGGTATGATTCAACACACATAATAGTCATACAAGAATTGATTCATGTAAATTAAATAATCATGTTCTAGTTATTCATAAGCATTAGGGATTCATCAAATCCCCATCATAAGGAAACTACTCACTCATCTCGAGTGATAATGCAAACATGTTCAAACGATTGTAAGTAAAACGATTGTAAATAAAACAAGAGTAAAGTTTAGAAATTCTCAGTGATTGATGATCCACGGTCGAGCTCCAAGCTGCTGCTATCTCCTCGTTATCTCGAGTACAAAATTGGTTGAACAATCTTCTATAATTCAAACGGTCTCCTGAGCTCTCTCGGCTCCTTCTTCTTCTTCACTTGGTTACTCGACTTCAATCAATCACTTGGTCGGGTAGGTCTCTGCCCTCCTCCTTTGCTCGGTTCCTTGTGATGTTTATATAGTGAAGATCAATCAAAGGGTCGAGTGATGAAAGGTCTTGCTTTAACTCCGTCATAAATGGCCGAGTAAATGGAAAGGTCTTCTTATCCACTTGTATTAAATCACTCGAGTGGAATGAAAGGTCTAGCTTATCCACTCATTAAATGGCTCGAGTAAATGAAGAGAATCCATACGAAGGGTCTTGGTCACGTGATGACTTGCTCGAGCAGTGTATTTACTCGGTCGAGTAACATGAGTCTTTAGCTGTTCTAGCTCGGGTCAAGTACTTTAGTGCACTCGGTCTAAGAATTGCAGAAATGCTTCCAATTACGTCTGATTTAGGCCGAATTCACGTGCTTTTCCTCATATTTCCATTTATGCTCCTTCGTAAGGCTGGAATCGTGTTTTTGACCTGAAACATCAATCAAAGTAAAAAGTAATATATTTTACGTTGTAATCATAGGAAATAAGCATGAAAATAAGGGCTTAAAATAGACATTTCTAACACTGATCAAAATACCCCACACTTAATCCTTGTTCGTCCCGAACAAGTATTAAGCTTATTTCTTACTCCTGAGATTTCTAAAGTTATCTAATCCTAGTTCACTGTCGTAGAAAATCACGAATGCATTTAGCATATGCATTAAGCCTTTAAACCTCTAGGCTGCCCTAGCGGACGAGTTTTAGTCTCGTGAGAGTTTTCAGATAACGGAATACTCACAAATCCTGCACATCATCCATTTATCGTATTCATCTTCATAGCTAGTCAATTTAACAAACATTCTTTTGCATTATTCTTTAATCAAAAACACTTCAAAGTATAGCTGATCATTCATGGCATGAGAAATCATTGAAAATCACTTCAAATCACGATAGTCATAAATTTCAAGTAACTCGAGCAATAAGAAACTAACCTTGATTTGACCTTCTCTTCATTTCGAACTTACACCGAAAATCACAAAGTAAAACACAATATTCAAGAGGAGTCTTACCGAACCAATCACCTATGCTAGCAAGGGCTAGTCCATAAGGTCAAGGTCAAGAATTCTTGCCCAAGAATTAGACTACACGTCGTAATCCATAAGAGTAGAGGAATTCCGGATGATTACCACATATTTCATGAATTTTTCTCTCAAAAGCATGTCATGCCTACGTACATAAGTACAAGGATCGTCCTTAAGCAATTCTCAATGGTTATCACTCGACAGCTTCACTCGAGTCGCAACATTATTTAGGCATAGCAAGGACTTAAGTGGGGAAACAATATATTTTCTTTTATATTTTTTCTATTTCTTTTTTTTTTTTCAAAACAGATACTTTCAAGGGGAAATAAATTTTATTTTCTTTCCTAACCCTCGGCAAATGTTTTTTTGTTTTGTCAAAGCAGATACTTTCAAGGGGGAAATAAATTTTATTTTCTTTCCTAACCCTCGGCAAATGCTCGACTTTATCGGATAACCCCACACTTAAGACTTGACTAGATGCCAAAATATTAACTCGAGTGTTACAACAAATGCACCATATATTACGAGATATGCTTAAGTCACCTAAAGGCAATACAATAACTTTATGAAATATTATCCATGTTTCGTTCAAAAATTTCCTCTATGAAATTGGATAAAACTTTGCTTTTCTCAAGGTGTTATGTCAAAAATTTCTAAGAAAAATCAAATTAGGCAAGCTCTTATGTTGAGTCACAAGAAATGAATTTTCTATCATGAAAATCGTTCAATTCAAAAATTTCAATTCATGAGTTTCTCAGCAAACATTTTTAATCTAAGTTCGATCTTGTTTAGCATGTTTAATTGACATTTTTCAACGTGTTTTTCATTTAAATAGTAGGATGTATGCAAATTTTGAAAAGTATGCAATGTATATATCATGAAAATTTGTATGCATACTACTCCCCACCCCACACTTAAAAATTTGCTTAGTCCCTAAGCAATAAATTAAGATTAAGGTGTAGAGATACTTAGCTGGTTGTCGAGTGTTTCGTTCTTGACATTATTCTCCGTATCTTGACTTTCTAATGCTCTATCATTCTTGCAATGCTAACAAAGATTTGTCATTATATAACGAACAAAGCAAAACATGATAGATAATCAAGTTAAAATGTTCAAACAAGTGCAAATGTCAAGTACTCGATCAATCTGTTGTCTAAGTAGGGTTTTGTTTTGTGTAGTTGGGCTAGGTTTTGTTTAATGTTTAAGATGATATGGCCCAATAGTTTGATTCGGTCGAGTGAACCAGATGACTCGACCGAATGGAAGAGTTTGATTTCTTTAAGTGAGGTTCACTCGGTCGAGTGACTTCTTACTTGGTCGAGTGGGCTCGACCAAAATTCAGAATTTAATTGAGTTTTTATTTTTGTTCAAGGTGTTTTAATTCTGAATTTTATTTTTGTATAACCCTAAAATTTGGTAAGTGATAAATTTCTTCTTTATTGAATATTCTAACTTTGTTTTCCAAACAAAGACATGATTATTTGTAGAAGAAATAAGAAATTAAGGTTTAATCACTCATCCGACTCGATCTCTATTGGTTCTCCATTCGACTTGCGAAATTCTTTGATAGTCACCCTACGAACCTCATACCACTCAATACCCGAATTGTTTTTCTTAGGCTTCTTGGACTGCGTTTTGCTCGAGGTAGCTTTTTCCTTACCCTTTCCTTTGCTTGTATCATTGAAGTTCCCAACCGAGCGCGCGTTCTCGGAGGGGTCTTCTTCCTCAGTTACTTCCTTATAGGCAAATTCCAACTTAGCGGGTTGTTTGGCTAGGAATGCTAATTTCTTAACAAGTTAAAGTCCAATTCACGGAATTCTGTGTATCTCTCGGGTAGAATAAATTGGCAACCGATGGCTATGCTAGTGATCAATGAAGTACAACCCACGTACTGTGAAGAGTAGTATGCCTGCTGCATACCCTTGAACATGGTTGTAAACACATCAAACCAATTGATTGGTTCATCTTGGTCGAGTGCCCACATAATGTTCAAGTCCTCTCGGGTAACTACATCAACAGTTTCGGGTTGGCAATTATATTCGTAGCTATCAGACGATGCACGTACTTCCAAACGGGATTCTTAATAGATGATGGTGAAGGATAGTCTCCAATGAAGTCTTGGCGGCTAATATCTTTCCAAATCTGAATTCTTTGTTGTTCCGTAGCCAAGTGACAAAGTCCTCCTTCAGGAAATCCAAGATGTCTATATGCTTCTTGTCGAGTCCAATAAAAGTCCAAATCTTGAATTCTGAATTTCCATCCTTCATAATCATGCAAAACCATCTCCTTCAACAGGTTCAAAGAAGCAATGAACTCATAGACAAGTTCCTTATAGCATTGCTTGTTGAAGACAACATCAACGTCGAGTGAAGCTCGGTTAAACATGTCATAAACTTTGGCACTAATGCCAAGGCTTTGCATTGTCTTGTCATGAAGGGCTATCGAGCTCACCAAAGGTTTGAGTCGGTTTGCATCTTCAGCTAATCGTTCATAGGTTCGTGCATGGTCTATGTTGTCAAAATTTGGTGGGTAGGATGGGTCATAGGTGTGAACAAACTCAACTTGAGTTCTTCGTTGGGAGGGTGCATTGGTCTTTTTGGATAGTAGGTTGGATTGAGACATGTTGCTCGAGTATGTTGAGTATCCATGATACTCGATCGGTTTTTATATAAGTCTAAATTGGGAAGCTCTAAGGTTACTCGAGTAGTAACTTACCTAATAAAGTGTGATAAATCCATGAGTATATTAAAGGTTTCTAATAATTGAATATTAAATCAAAGATTTAATCAAGATTTAATATATGGAAGTTTTGAGAATTTATTAGGTTACTCGAGATATTTTGTTTAGGAAAGAATTGGGCTGGTGCTCGAGTGGGCTTTGGTGAAAAATCAGATTTTTCTAGTTTGGGTCGAGTTGTTTAAGTGTTGTGGGTTACTCGACCGAATGATCCATAGATTCGGTCGAGTGAAGCAATGTCCTTTTGCTTCACTTTGCGCTCGTAAAACTTGGCGATCATAAGGGTAAATGGCAATAGAAACAAGTACGCGCAAGTTCAAGTCACAAACAACAAAGTACCGCAAACGGTACGTAAAAGTTTTCAAAACAAACACAAATAAACAACAAAAAGAGGCTTTCCTAGCACTCTTCCCATCGAAGCTCGTTCCTTCGTTCATTTTCTTCTTTCCTTTCCGGTCAGCACGCTTAGGCATTTCCTTTGCACAGACCCACTCTTTGCTCCTCCTATCCATCAACGTCATCGTGACCAAACGGGTGGTGTCGAGTGGTCTAAAATCTCCTTTGCCTTCAAACCGAAAATATGAGCGTTCCGCGAGGCAAGTGATAAAAGATGAGCAGCCGAGTGCCTTGCTCTTTTCCTTAGGGTTGATCATCTTCTTGAAGCGCTCGGTGAAGACATAAAACCAATCAATGGAGTCTCCTCGCTCCATGAAGTACATTAAATCCAAGTCTTCCCGAGATACTCGAGCACCTTGGTCAACACGAGTGTTGATGTTTGTAGAAATAATCCGATGGATGTATTTCCATACTCCATCCGTTAGGCACTTGGGTGAGCAATTAGGGTCATACTCGCGCATACCGGTTAGCTTCCTCCATACTTCCAATCTCATCTCATCCGTACAAAATGGAATAACACCTCCGGGAGAGAACCATTCTCCATCCATATACTCCTTCTCCTCCTTGAATTCTTGTGTATTAATCTCAAACTCCCACGACACACATTCATTCTCATTATAAAACGGTTCAAAGCTTGAGAAGAACTCGACCACAAGGTTGTGATGTGTCGGCTTCCCCATCAAATACTCCCACTCGATCAAGCCGGCATTGATAAATATGTTGTCCACAATCTCATAAATTCCAAGCTCGATCATAGTAGGTTTGTGAGGTGCAACGGAACTTACCACTTCCTTCTTGTTCGAGCCAAAGAAGAGTTGAGTAAGCCGTGGCTCTTGAAATGGTTCCTAAAGCTAAGTTGAGCTCGGGTTGAAAACCGTCCATCTCCTTGCGAGGGTCTTTGTTCTTCCCATGCTCGATCCTTGTCTCGACATTGTTGAGTTGAATTGAGAGATTGGGGTCGGTCGAGTGAATCGGTGGCTTAGGGATTTAGGTTTTGAGAGTGAAGGTGAAGCGGTCGAGTAGGTGGTAGAGAAGGTGGTCGAGTGATGTTTTAGGGTTTTCTAAATTGGACCAATTTCCAATGGACCAAATTAAATTGGTCTAATTAAATTAGAACAATTTCCATATGACCAAATAATTGGTCGAGTTGGTCCAACGGTTGATTTTTAATTTTTTTAATTTTTTGTATTTTTTTTGGGTGGTGTGATTCGGTCGAGTAAGATTTTTACTCGATCGAATGAGGGGGGATTAAATTATTTAAATGATTTAATTTAAGTTTTTATGGTCGACTCAATTCGGTCGAGTAAGAATCTTACTCGATCGAATGAAATAGGAATTCATTTAAATTGTTTAATCTATATTAATTTGGGTGACGTGACTCGGTCGAGTTGGTGGTTTACTCGATCGAGTGACGAGAGTGAAAGAATTTATCCCCGGAATTTTCCCAAATAATATTCTACCCCACACTTGCATTTTTCCTAATCTAGAAAGCAATAAAGTGCGGAAAAAATAAATGCGGAAAAATAAATACTTACTGGCCTAGATTAACGTCCTGGCAAGGACGTAGCCGTGTCTTCATATAAAGAAACACACTCGAGAAGTCCTTTGCTAGGATCCCTTCTCGAGAGGATATGCTCCACTTCTTAGTTACCCGACCTCATAGAGATCGAGTTGCTCTACTAGATAGCATTGGTCTCCAGCATGATAAATCTTCAGTCTATGTCCGTTGACCTTAAATGTGTTTCCTTCCTTGTTTAATAATTCCACGTGTCCGTCGTCAAAAACTTTAGATATCTTGAATGGTCCGGACCACTTGGAACGTAATTTTCCCGGAAATAATCTCAACCTAGTGTTGTAGAGTAGCACTTCGTCTCCTACTGTGAATCTCTTCTCAATGATTTTCTTATCGTGCCACTTTTTTGTTTTCTCTTTTGACTTTCGCGCTTTCATAGGCGTTTAGGCGTATCTCCTCGAGTTCATGTAATTGAAGAATACGGTGTTCCCTGCAGCTCTAGCATCGAAATTCATCTTCTTGATAGCCCACATGGCTTTGTACTCGATCTCTACCGGCAAGTGACAAGCTTTTCCGAAGATAAGTTTGTATGGAGACATACCAATAGGGGTCTTGTAGGCTGTCCTATAAGCCCATAGTGCGTCATCTAGCTTCGACGCCCATTCCTTCCTTGCTCCTGAAATGGTCTTTTCTAAAATAGCTTTGATCTCTCTATTCGAAACTTCTACTTGACCACTGGTTTGGGGATGGTAAGGTGTCGAAATCTTGTGATATACTCCATGTTTTCGAAGCATCTTCTCGAGTTGTTTCTCCTTAAAGTGCGTTCCATTGTCACTAATGATAGTTCGAGGTACACCATATCTAGGGAAAATGATCTTCTTAAATAATTTCTTTACGGACTTGGCATCGCATGTGGGTGTGGCTATGGCTTCTATCCACTTAGACACATAGTCAACCGCTACTAGAATGTACTTGTTTCCGTAAGATGAAGGAAAAGGTCCCATGAAATCAATTCCCCATACATCAAAAATTTCTACTTCGAGTATACCCTTCTGAGGCATCTGATCTCTCCTCGAGATGTTTCCCGATCTTTGGCAAGCGTCGCACGATTGAACATACTTATGAGCATCTTGAAAAATAGTTGGCCAATAGAATCCCGACTGCAATACTCGAGCGGCTGTTTTGGATGTGGATCCGTGTCCTCCCGAGAATGAAGAATGACATTCGCGTAAGATTCTATGTTGATCTTTTTCTGCTACACACGTACGATATATGCCATCGACTCCTAACTTATAAAGATAAGGTTCGTCCCAATAGTATCGAGTAGCGTCTCGGAGAAATTTCTTCTTTTGTGCATACGTGATCTCTGGTGGTAGTGTTCCACAAACAAGATAGTTCACAAAATCTGCGTACCAAGGGTCTTTGTTTGAGCTGAGTCTATGGAGAGCAAGTATTCTCCTAGGAATGAATCCTTGATAGGGTCTCCACTTCCTTTATCCTCTAAGGTAGTCTCGAGTCTAGATAAATGGTCGGCTACTACGTTCTCGACTCCTTTCTTGTCTCTGATCTCTATGTCGAACTCTTGCAATAAAAGGATCCATCTAATAAGTCTTGGTTTTGCGTCCTTTTTGTTCATCAAGTATTTGAGTGCTGCGTGATCCGAGTAAACAATGGTCTTTGATCCAACGAGGTATTGTCTGAATTTTTCGAATGCGTAAACTACCGCTAACATCTCCTTCTCGGTTGTGGTGTAGTTTTCTTGAGTTGCATCGAGTGCCTTGCTCGTGTATTGAATGACATGAAGACGTTTATCAACTCTCTGTCCGAGGCATGCTCCAATCGCTCCGTCGCTTGCATCGCACATTAGTTCGAACGGTAAATCCCAATTTGGTGCTCGAACGATCGGGGCGGTTGTGAGTAACTTCTTTAACGTCTCGAACGCTTCATGACATTTATCATCGAACACAACTTAACATCGTTAGCGAGAAGGTTTGTGAGTGGTTTTGCTATCTTCGAGAAGTCTTTGATAAATCTTCTGTAGAATCCGGCGTGTCCGAGAAAGCTTCTAATACCTCGTACATCCTTAGGCGGTGGGAGCTTCTCGATCACCTCGATCTTGGCTTTGTCGACTTCGATTCCTCGTTTTGAAACTAGATGTCCGAGCACTATTCCTTCTTGAACCATAAAATGACATTTCTCCCAGTTTAGAACTAGGTCCATCTCGATGCATCGGGCTAGAACTTTGGATAGATTCGATAAACAATCGTCAAACGAGTCTCCGTAAACTGAAAAATCATCCATAAAAACTTCCATAGTCTTCTCGAGGTACTCGGAGAAAATGGACATCATACACCGTTGAAAAGTTCCCGGAGCGTTGCATAACCCGAAAGGCATTCTTCTATACGCGAACGTTCCATATGGACATGTGAACGTGGTCTTCTCTTGATCCTCGGGGTGGATAGGTATTTGGAAAAATCCACTATACCCGTCGAGGAAACAAAAGTACTCGTGCCCGGAAAGTCTTTCCAACATTTGATCCACGAATGGAATAGGGAAATGGTCTTTTTTAGTTGCTTTATTAAGTTTTCTATAATCGACACACATCCTATATCCGGTTACGGTTCTAGTGGGGATTAATTCATCATTTTCATTTTTAACTACGGTTAATCCTCCTTTCTTTGGAACGACGTGGATTGGGCTAACCCAATCTGAATGGGGGATCGAGTATATGATTCCTGCATCTCTAAGTTTTGTTATTTCTTTCAGAACAACTTCACCTAATTTGGGATTTAGTCTCCTAAGAAACTCCCTAGATGGTTTTGCGTCATCGCATAAACGAATCCTATGCATGCATACGTCGGGACTAATTCCTTTTAAATCATCTATAGAGTGTCCTATAGCATCTTTATGTGTACGTAAAACATGCATGAGTTTCATAGTTTCATCTTGATTTAGCAAAGCACTTATGATTACCGAAAATTTTTCTGAAACTAAAAATTCGTACCTTAGATTTGGTGGAAGAGGTTTCAATTCCTGACCAAATTCATTACCTTTGCTCGAGTTGCTTATGATTGAATGATTACATGTAAGTTCCTGCTCGGTCAAATTCTGCTCGGTCAAATTCTGCTCGACCGAAAATGACTCGGTCGAGTACTCGGTTTCATCCATGAGATTCGACATCATCATTTCTTTCCTTCACTTTCTTCAAGAATGTTAGCGCGGAAATATTAACTATATCACTATTTGAAATTAGCATCAAACAAATCACAATCCAAAGAACAAGTAGGTGCTTTCATCATTTTAGAAAGATAAAATTTTACCTTGTCCTCACCTAGGTCCAACTCGATTGAACCATCGCCACAATTTATCAATGCCTTGACTGTGTTTAAAAATGGTCTTCCCATAATAACAGGAATTTCGGCATAAGGGTTATCATCCATTTCTAACACATAAAAATCCACAGGAACATAGAATTCTCCAATTTTAACAGGCATATCTTCTAACACACCAATTGGTACTCGTTTAGACCTATCAGCTAGTCTAAGAATTAAAGTGGTGCTAGAAAGTTCTCCTATTCCTAATTTTTCATATAAGATAAATGGCATTATGGAAACTCCTGCTCCTAGATCACATAAGGCATCATCAATATTATATCTCCTACGACGATCGGTATAGTGAATGAACCATAATCTTTTTGTTTCTTAGGCATCTTACGTTGTATTACGGCACTAGAATTAGGTCCTAAGGCAACATGGTCTACATCACATAATTCACGACGATGAGTTATAATATCTTTTAAGAATTTAGCATAGGTGGGCATTTGAGAAATTACCTCTGAAAATGGTAGAGTGATGCTAAGCTTTCCGAGAATTTCAGCAAACTTCTTGAATGCGGCTGTTTCTTTTACCTTCTTTTGTCTGTTTGGGAATGGAAGTGGTGGAACGTAAGGTGGTGGTGCTACACTTTCCTTGTCCGTGGCTTCCTCTTCCTGCTCGGGCTGCTGAGTGTTACTCGGTTCATCTTGCTCGGCTGAATTTGTTGTGCTTTCTTTGGTCTTGGTCCTTCAAGCTCCTTACCACTCTTCAAAGTGATAGCGCTTAAGTCGGCTGAGTTTATTTCGGGTTGAGAAGGAAGTTTTCCGGGATTCCTTGAATGCGTTGAAGCGAGTTGCGCAAACTGTGTCTCAAGCATCTTCTGTTCGGCTTTCCTTGTTGGATTTCCGCGAAATATTTGAATGTCTTTGCTCTGTTGTGCTTGAGTAGCTATCATTGAGTCATTAGTTGCGCTAAGGTGGTTCCTCGGATTTCTTGTCTTCCTTCCTTTGGTTGAAATTTGATTTGTGCTCGGGCCGTAGTTCTGACTCGAGGCTTGGTTGCTCGGGTAGTCTCCTCTAGCTTGGTCTCGTGGAGTATTGAGACTTACTGGGTTTTGGTTATTGTACCCTTGAGTAGGGTATGGTGGTTTCAAATCTGAGTAGAATCTAGTCTGCCTTTGTTGAGGGGGTACGTAGGATCCTTGTCCTCGAGCTATGTAGCTAACGTCTTCTCCTCCTTTAGGTCCGTAAGCTTCTTCAGTGTGCTCGCTAACCTCGTAGACGTTTGATTGTGTTTTCTTCTTATCTAAGTTAAGGTTAGAAAGGGCTTGCACTAAAGAGTTAACGGTTTTTGAAAGATTATTAAAGTCGGCTTTCGTGACTGAATTCGTACTCGGCTCAAGTTCCTCCTTCTTTAGATGGTTTCGATCTCCACCCCATTGGTGGCTGTTCCATGCGAGTTTCTCTATAACCTTGAATCCTTCGCTCGCGGGTAGTCCCATGATGCTTCCTCCGCTTCCTTGATCCATGCGTAATCGGCTATTCTCGTCCATTCCATCGTAGAACATCGACAACAATTCCCATTTGTTATATCCATGATGAGGACATTCGCGTTGAAGTCCTTTGAATCGTTCGTACGCTTCATAAAAAGATTCATTGTTGCTTGACAAATTTGTTAATTCTATCCCTAATACGTTTTACCTTTGCAGGGGGAAATATTGGTTTACGAAAGCTTGGGCTAAGGCGTCCCATGTCTTGAATGTGTTTGGCTCGTGTCCTTGAAGCCAATCTTTCGCTCCATCGGTTAAAGAAAATGGAAATAGCTTCATGTAAACTATTTCTCTAGGTACTCCTGCAAATTTATACGTACGGCATAATTCAGTAAAATTATTAAGATGAACGTGAGGGTTACCGTATCCGTCGAATGATTCACTCTTGATCATTTGGATGAGTCCTCCTCGAAGTTCAAAGTCGTATCCTTCTTCATTGGAATGCGAATGGAGAATCATAACTTCCAATGGTTGGAGTTATGTAATACTCGGCTGGTTGCTCGACCTCAGCCCCTGCTCGAGCTGCTCCTTGCGGTCGAGTATTTTCCATATCTGGTCGAGTAGTGATTTGTTCTCGGTTTCTTCGGTATTGTCAAAGGAAATTCCACGAAGTTGAGGTTAAAGGTCTAGAAGATCTCGAAGAGCTAGAACTTGAATTTGTGACGTCCACTTGCACCTTTTTCTTCGCTTTAGAGTTTGATTGCATTCACCTACAAAAAGATGAATTTTAGTAATAGCTAGAAAAATAAGCAAATGAAAGTTTTTTATTAATACTATTTTTTAATTTTATTTATTTACGATTTCGAGTGACTCGAAATCTAGAACTAAAAATTAAACTAGTGAAAGATTTTAAAAACTAAAAACTAAACACCGTTCCCCGGCAACGGCGCCATTTTGACGTGCATGTATAGTGAATAAATATTCCGACACGCAACTCAAAAGAATTTATAGAACTAGGGGTGACCTAGTGTCGAACCCAAGGGAACAGTGGAGTCAAGTTATATTTCAAACTCGATTACTAGCTTTTAATTCTTTAACTCAATTACTAGCTTTCAATTTAGTTCTTAAGTGTTTTATTTATTTCAAAGGCAATATTTTTATTCAAAAGGCAATATTTAAAGAAAAGGTTTGTTATCAAATATTAAAAACTATGACAAGGATGAGAATCCTCCACTAATACTTATGGTTTCACTCGAAACAAGATATATAAAATTATAGTTAATAATTTTCCTTCTTGATGACAATTTAATCTAGAACGTATAGTTATATGATAATATAAATCCTCACTCCGAATGTTGGATTTATATTATAGAATTTAGACTGAGTAGCATTAGCATACGAATCCTCACTCCGAATGTTGATTCGCACGTAAACATCTACTCGACTAGCTTTTCATTCCTCCGGTTTTTCACTAATCTGTCTAAATACGCTTATTAATACATTCATGCACCAAATATACTCGCTGCTCCCGCTTTGCTAATATACTCGATCTAATGGTTGTATTGATTCTAAAATAATCTAAGTTCACCTCCGGTCCTTCCCTAGATAAATACTACTCGACCTACTTCTAGATGTTTTGTCAGGACACCTAGAGATTAAGCTCGGGTATGATTCACACACAATAGTCATACAAGAATTGATTCATATAAATTAAATAATCATGTTCTAGTTATTCATAAGCATTAGAGATTCATCAAATCCCATCATAAGGAAACTACTCACTCATCTCGAGTGATAATGCAAACATGTTCAAAAACGATTGTAAATAAAACAAGAGTAAAGTTTAGAAATTCTCAGTGATTGATGATCCACGGTCGAGCTCCAAGCTGCTGCTATTCTCCTCGTTATCTCGAGTACAAAATCTGGTTGTATAATCTTCATAATTCAAACGGTCTCCGAGCTCTCTCGGCTCCTCTTCTTCTTCTTCACTTGGTTTACTCGACTTCAATCAATCACTTGGTCGGGTAGGATCTCGCCCTCCTCCCTTTGCTGGTGTTCTTGTGATGTTTATATAGTGAAGATCATCAAAGGGTCGAGTGATGAAAGGTCTTGCTTTAACTCCCTCATAAATGGCCGAGTAAATGGAAAGGTCTTCTTATCCACTTGTATTAAATCCTCGAGTGGAATGAAAGGTCTAGCTTATCCACTTCATTAAATGGCTCAGTAAACGAAGAGAATCCATAGAAGGGTCTTGGTCACGTGAAAACTTGCTCGAGCAGTGATTTACTCGGTCAGTAACATGAGTCTTAGCTGTTCTAGGTCGGGTCAAGGTACTTCAGTGCACTCGGTCTAAGATTGCAGAAATGCTCCAATTACGTCTGATTTAGGCCCAAATTCACGTGCTTTTCCTCATATTTCCATTTATGCTCCTTTGTAAGGCTGGAATCCGTGTTTTTGACCTGAAACATCAATCAAAGTATCAAAAGTAATATATTTTACGTTATAATCATAGGTAATAAGCATGAAAGTAAGGGCTTAAAATATACATTCTAACACTGATCAGCTACCTTGACCGGATTCGTGGTTGACTAGACTAGAATTGAATAATAATATCATACGGACCTTGATCGGAATGTATGTGTAGGGTATTAAGCTGTGACAGGACCTTAACCGGCATGAACTTTATATCATGTATCTTTAGTAACCAATGATAAACATGGAAATTCATAGTGAAGAATCTGAACCGAGCTCATCTCTTGCATATCTATTTACTTCTTGCGTGACTGCTTTCTGATTGTGCGCCAGTTTCACTTGCGCGACAGTTTTCTTTCTTTTTCTTGTTCACTCACAACCCCAGTTTTATTTGCAGATCGAAAGTTAACTTCTCACCGTTCCCTGTGGTTTCGACCCCAACTTACAAAAAGACTATACTGGTAGGAGAGCCGGGACAAATTTGCAGCACTCAACGACGTGCTCGTCAAATTCTGGCGTCGTTGCCGGGGAACGTGCTAGAGAAGTTTTCCTTTTCTTTTCGTATTTAGTAGTTATTTACTTTTTGTTTTTCTTATATAAAAAGCAAAAAAAAATAGTTACGTTTAATCTAGCTGTTGTTTTTATCCGTGCATGGAAGATATTGGCGAGAGTAGTGTGATCGGCAAACGCATGGACAACACGCCGGACGCGCCAGGGCACAACGCCGATAACGTCGTCGTTCGCCTACACCCTGCCGAACTCGATGCACTCAGAAGAGAACTACGTAGAGACCTAGAGTTCAAAGGGGATGCCAAATTGCCAAGACATGACAACCAGCTGGACAATAATGTGGACGTACGTGCGCCACCACCTGTCGCGTGCGTACCACCTGTGGCGCGACGCACCATTAAGGAGATGTCTGCTCCTCAAGCTGTTAACCAACCATGGTGCATCGTGCTGCCTCCTGATGGTCACTTCGAACTGAGGACTCAGCTTGTTCACTACATACCAAAGTTCCATGGTATGGCTAGTGAGAACCCAGTTAAGCACGTACGAGAGTTCGCGGCCATTTGTGAGAATATGAGGAATGGGAACAAGGACCCAGAGTTGCTGAAATTAAGAGCCTTCCCATTCTCGTTATGTGATTCAGCTAGGCAATGGTTGATGGGGCTAGCACCTGGTTTGATAAGGACGTGGCCCGAGTTGCAGCAACGGTTCTTGGACAAGTTCTACCCTGCGACTAAGGTGTCACTACTCAGAAGAGAGTTAGCCGCACCAAAGCAGTTGCATGGAGAGTCGTTATCTGAGTACTATGAGCGTTTCAAGGAACTAGAGGCAAACTGCTACAACCATGGACTCTCGCAACACGTACTGATCGAGAACTTCCTCAATGGATTAACTGAGATGGAACTCAAGTTGTTGAATGCTTGCACAGGAGGCAACGTGAGGAATATGTACCCGGAGGATGTATGGAGGTTGATTGAGGATACGGCGGACCAAGTCAGATATCAAGTATCCTTAGAGAACAACCGCGCCAGATCATTGCATCAAGTGGACATTACTGGAGAAATTAAGGAATTAAAAGATATGATGCAGAAACTGAATGAATGAAACAGAGCGCCGATACTAGACCATGCGAATTCTGTCACGCCACAGATCATCTGACAGACGCATGCCCCTCCCTATTCGAAGAACACGCAGATGTTAATGCAGTAGGAGGATGGAATAATGGTCAGGCTAGGCAAGGACAGCCTAGATTTGGTTTAGCTGAGAATGGGTTTAGTTGGAAGAACGAGCAGAATTTCCAAACACCGCGCGCTGACTGGCGCGCGCAACCTAATGCACCTACTGGCGTGCGATCTTACACGCCAGCTGCTCCCTACAACCCGCCGCACAAACGCGCTATAGGACCAGCGCAGTACAACCAGCAGCCAAAGAAGTCACTAGAGGGGATTATGGGTCAGTTGGCTGAGACTGTGCGAAAGAATGAAGAGCAGAATGATAAACAGTTCAAGTTGATAGAAAACCAGCTCTCTCAGATTGCCACTACAGTAAACGAGTTAAAAGCTAATGACGGCAATCTAACCTCTCAGGTCATCCAGAATCCGAAGGGAAGTGTCAACATGGTTCGGATGGACGCGCCACAACTAGAACAGAAGAGCGTGCCAGTTGACACGCGCACCACTGATAGCACAGCAGAGCTGAACACAGAGTTGGTTGTCGCACCAGTATTTACGCGAGTAGTTCCTGTCGCACCAGAGCCAAATGAGGAAATCATGCTGGATGATTTCCAAGCTAGTCTGAAGTTGTGCTTGGCTCCAAATTTACCAGAGAAGCTCGCTGATCCCGGAACTTTCACTATTCCATGCACCATTGGAGATACATTTGCGAGCGAATGTATGCTAGACTTAGGGGCCTCGGTAAATTTGCTACCATATTCATTGTATTCCGCGTCATCAATGGGACCTCTAGAGCCGACAGATATTGCTCTATTACTTGCGGACAGCTCACGGACCGAAGCAAAGGGTAAAGTAGAGGATGTCTTGACACATGTCGGTGGACTCAAGTTTCTAGCAGATTTTTATGTAGCCGACATGAACAAGCCGAATACTGAAACAAGAGAAACCGTGTTGCTCGGTCGACCTTTTATGAGAACCGTAAAAGCATGTATTGATGTTGGAAACAAAATCGTGACCCTCCAGGATATGAAACGCAAGATCAGACTGGATGTTATCAACCGAATCAGAATATCAGAAGAGCCAGTGGTAGAAAACCAAGTCAAGTTGAGAGACAAAACTGCCACACCAAGACCTACGCAATCTGAGATGTTGCGTGCCAACCAGAAGATGATACCTGTGGCGCGCAAGAACAACACGAAGTCCAAGCCACATGATAGAAGACAGAGAGCGAGGTCGTGAAAAGTATGATACTTGGGACCAGCACAGGATTGCGGAGAAGGTACGTAGGATGGTGCTACAGAACAGAGCCGCGCGACTCAAGGACGCTCGAGAGCTGACCTGCGCACAGTCTGGCGCATGTGAGAGGACTAACACGCGAGACTTTGCGTTTTCTATTTCTTTATCCTCCGATCATATTAATTGCGTTTTATCTGCTGATACTAACACACTTGAATTTTTGTCTTGCAGAAAAGATAACAATACGGAAGTAGGCAAAAGTTCAAGTGTGGGGGAGGAGATCTGTGCACCATGAGTGCACAATTGCGTCGAGCTAATGACGTTAAACAAAGCACTCGTCGAAAGGTACTCCGACAAACTTAACTTAGTTTTGTCCTTTTTGTGTGTGTGTGTGTTTAGTTTTTGCTTAGTTTAGTTTTAGTTTTAGGTTTAGTTTTAGTTTTGGGCCCAAGTTAGTTTTGGGCCATGCATGCATGTGGGCTTTTTGTGCTATAAATATGTGATGTGGGTTCATTTTGTGTTACATTTCATTTTTTCACTTATCTCACTAAACACAAAAAAACCAAAGCCACCAAGCCACCGCCGACCGCCGCTGCACCGAACCCAGAATCGGATAATTTTCAATCAGAACGTAGATCTCGGTGCAGGTATTCTACTGTTCAACCTTCAGCTCATTTGGACCAGTTTTGGTATATCAATTATTCAATAGAAGTTCAGATCTAGATCTGCACCGTGCTCGCGCGTGATAGGACACGCGCGGCAGTATAGATAGTTTCGTGCTTCATCTTGTTGCGTCAATGTCGATTTGTGTGGACCAGTCTGAGAAATTGGATTTTGAGATCAGGTACAGGCTGTATAGTAGGTGCAAGATCCTGCCCACTGTTTTTATGGACGAAGAGTTCCTCCGTGAGATGGGGCTCTATGAGGAGGTACACGCTGCCTTTGCCGCCACCGGATGGGCATCTTTCATGGAACTATCTTCGGATACGGATGTGGAGGATGTGTTGGAGTTCCTCACATCATATGAAGGACTCGCAGATCGGATTCGGTAGCGCCACAGGGGTGTGTACTATGAGGCCGCGCCATCTCAGTTCGGTCACAGTCATGGGACTTGCGCGGATGCCTGGCACGCAAGTGGACGAGCACACAGACCAGGAAGCCTGGGATGATTGGACTGACAGCAGCAAGCCGTATGCGGGAGGAAGGAGTCTGGGTACTGAGCTCTTGGTCACAAATATGTTTTATTTGCAGAGGCTCATACCCCACTCCATCATCGGCCGCTACAATGGATCTCAGCAGCCCGGACTAATGGATATGGAGATCCTCAAGGGTCTCTACTACGGGAAGAAGTTGCACTACACGCGCTTACTCACCACCTACTGGGAAGCTGTGAGTATGAAGGGCCAGCTCCTGTGCGGTGGACTAATCATGCACTTCTTACGTGCGCTTCATATGGAGCCCTGGGTTGAAGAACACAAGGATGGTATCGCGCGGATGGTATCGCGTATGGGAGCTACAGGCCCGGGTTGGAGAACATCAGGGCTGCGCCAGAGGTTGTGGCGCAGGAGCCAGTGGCGCCGAGAAGAAATAGGCAGACCTGAGCGTGCGCGAGCTGAGTCCAGCGCACAAGGTAGTAGCGCTCATGTGCAAATTGACGAACGCTGGGTGTTCAACGCTGGGTGTTCAACGCCGGGTGTTCAACGCCCAGCATGTGATGGAATATGTGGCACCGCAGGGTGCGAACCTGGACTTGCACCGCCGTGAGGATGGCGTGCAGGCGACCCATGAGTATGCACTCCAGGACGCCGACTCGATTAAAGAGCTCACCCGATCTTTTTTCTCGTCTTCTTTTTGAATATTTATGATTGGTGTAATGAACTATTTCGGTGGTTGCTGAACTATTTGCTTTAAAACACTTGTAGTTTTAATTGTCATCATGTTTTGAACGGTGTTTTAATGTACTCGGTGTTTTGAACTATCTCGGTGATGTGGCTATATTCTTAATTATAATCGGTGCAAACTGTCATGTGCATGCATTCCTATTGCGCGCGAGTTACACTGGCACAAGGTAGTAGTTTAGGTTAAATTTTTCGTTTTTTAGATAATTTGAATGTGACATCTCATAAGGTAATTGCGCGCGAGTTACACTGGCATGCACACCTGTGGTAATTTGTGCATATATGACATATTCTGAATTTTTGTTAATTTTTTCGAATTTTGTGTAACTCTTGAGTGGCATAAAGAGGGATGTGGAGTTGATAGAAACGTCCTAGAGAAGCAGTCAACCGAACCAAACTTGAGAAACGGTTGTTTGGTTATGAGTATTCGTGGAGGTTGATACTTCGCGGTCAAATGAATAAGAGCAAGCTCAGTCACGCAGATGCCGAAGGCGAAACCCTAATGGCGCGACGAGACGGGAAAACAGACCGTCTTCGCTGTAGTTAGTCACTCAAGAAGGGGCGCGCGGTTGCAAATGCGTGGCCTGACTTGCTTGCGACTGGACAGACGCGAGAGCGGGGCGTGGTTCCATAGCTGCTATCCGAAGGCCATGATTGGAAGCTGTTCCAGGGAAAAAGTAAGACCCGGACCAGAGAAAAGAAAGTATTCCATTCAAAGTTAAAGCTCAAAAGGCTGAAACAATGAAAAGAAGAAATTGTGCAACATGGTTATCAATTTGTCCAAGAACAAACAGTGAAGCGTCAAAGACGTTAAGCTCAGAAACCCTAAGGCGCGAATCAATCACGTATCAGAGGAAGCGAATACAAATAACCATGCAATCGCAACTCTAGAAGAATTCGGTGACTGGCGCTTGAAAAGGACTATCTCCCAATCATCCGAATTGATATGCATTCCACGAGAGAGGTAAAGCAAAGTTTGAATTAGTTACTTAAATCAGTTTTGTGTTGTATAGTCACAGTTGCACAGGTTGTGAGGGGGGCGCAGACGTGTGGCGCAGTAAGTCCAACATTCACGCATACATTACACAAGAGGTAAGGAAGCCGGATTGTTCAGGGACAAACAAAAGTGTGGGGGATTTGATAGAGCAATTTTGTGTGTTGTTTTAAGTCCTTTACACTGCTTAGATTTTAACATATTTTAGTATAAGATTACGCTTTTGGTGTAGTTTTATATCTCATGTTTAAAAGAAGAGTTAGAACGAAAGTGCAACAAGAAGGCTGAATCTCGGGACAAAAGACAATGAAGTGACAAAGAGCCAAAAACAACAAGCGCACGAGCAGTGTGGCGCGCGAGTATTGGTCGCGCGCAGAAGAACAGAACGATGACGTCAGTAAATAGCGAAATATCCGTATCGATGACGTCATCACGCGCAAAGAATATATCTAAGTTCAGTTTTTGGAGATCAAGATATTCCCAAAGCTGATTTTTAGAGATAAAGATGATTTCCTACAGATATCCATGCCTAAATATTCGTGGAAACCCTAGGAGGCAAGACAATAAATACAAGCTTCATGGAAATCACACATAAGCCTACTTTCGTATCATCATTCTTTCTGCAAGGCAAAAATTCAAGCGAGTTAGTATCAGATAAACAAACGTAATTAATATGATCGGAGGGAAAATAAATAGAAAATGCAAAGTCACGCGTGTTAGTCTCCTCGGATGTGCCAGACTGTGCGCATGTTAACTCTCGCGCATCCTTGAGTCGCACAGCTCTGTTCTGTAACAGCATCCTGCGCACCTTCTCCGCATTCCTGTGTTGGTCCCAAGTATCATAATGCTCCCGACTCGCTCTTTGCTCCACTTGTCAGGTGGTTTAGTCTTTTGTGTTTGTTCTGGCACGCCATGGGTATCATCTTCTTGTTAGCGCGCATGGTGTCAGAGTGCATCGGTCTAGATGTAGCAGATTTGTCTCTAAACTTGACTTGGTTTCCTACACTGGCTTCTTCTGATAATCTGATTTTGGTTTATGACGTCTAATTGATTTTGCGTTTCTTGTCCTGTAC